>UESW01001464.1:257276-360962 GCA_900491605.1 Calamus simplicifolius
GCTTGGACAACAGCGGGGGAGTGGATAAAAATTGCTTCAACTCCTCAAGGCATCCTGACACTCCTTTGTCCACTCGAAGCCATTGACCTTGCGCAGCGCCTTAAAGAAGGGCAGGCACCTTTCTGCCGATCTTGACATGAAGCGACTCAAAGCCGCCACCCTTCCCAGTTAGGCGTTGCACCTCCTTCTTGTTAGCTGGGGGCCTCATCTCCAAGATAGCCTGATCTTGTCAGGGTTGGCTTCAATCCCTTGCTGGGTTACCATAAAGCCCAGAAACTTGCCTGCCGCCACTCCAAAGGCGCACTTGTGGGGGTTAAGCCTCATCCGATACCGGCGCAGGTTGTTGAAGGTCTCCTCGAGGTCGGCAACATGGTCAGCAGCACTGGTGCTCTTGGTCAGCATATCATCCACGTACACCTCCATGTTGCGCCCTATCTGGTCCTCAAAGACCTTATTCATCAACCTTTGATAGGTGGCTCCGGCATTCTTCAGCCCAAACGGCATCACCTTGTAGCAGTAAATCCCCTTTTCTGTAATAAAAGAGTGGCTTCTTCATCCGCCGGGTTCATCCTGATCTAATTGTACCCCGAGAATGCATCCATGAAACTAAGAGTTTCATGCCCGGACGTGGCATCCACTAGCTGGTCGATCCGGGCAACGGGAAGCTGTCTTTGGGGCATGCCTTGTTGAGGTCGGTGAAGTCCACGCACATCCTCCAGCTCCCACTGGCCTTGCGAACCATCACGACATTCGCCAGCCAGTCCGGGTAGTGCACCTCGCGAATGTACGGCCGCCAGTAGCTTCCGCACCTCCTCATCCACGGCTTTCTGTCGATCGAGGGCGAAACTCCTTTTCTTCTGCCGGATAGGTCGGCACTCCGTCCAAATGTTAAGTTGGTGGGTAATCACCTCTTCTGGAATCCTGGCATATCGGACGCCGACCAGGCGAAGACATCCGCATTAGCTCACAGAAAGGTGAGGAGTCGGTCACGAGCCTCCTCCGGGAGTAGGGCTCCAATCCGGACTGTTCTCGTTGGGTCCTCCCGAGGGGAAAGTAAGCAGTGCTCGGCGGCTCTCCTCTTCTCTCCAGGTCTCGAGGATCCAGCATCTCAGGTACCGGCGCGGGTGCCACCCCTGCGGACTAGGGGCCATGTGGTAGCAAAGTGAAGGTGGATTCTGCTCTCCCCGCATCTCCCCGACTCCTTCGCTGGTAGGAAACCTCACGAGGAGCCTCTTAGTGGATATGACAGCATCCAAAAGATTGAGCCCGGCCTCCCGAGAATCGCATTGTAAGAAGGGGCACGCGAACCACCAAGAACTTCATGAAAACCGTGTTTGACACGGGGCTGTGCCAGCCGTCACAGGGAGAGTGACCTCCCCCTCGACTTTCACGAATCTCCAGTAAACCCATCAGAGGCATGGCGACAGGCCGAAGTAGGGGTGACAGGTTCATGCGAACAAAAGCATCATAGTTCAAAACATCCACAGAGCTCCCACTATCAACTAGAATTCTCTTTACAGGATGTTTAGCGATCGTCATAGATACGACGACGCTGTCATCATTCTGATTTACCACCCCCTCTAAGTCCTTTTTAAAGAAAGGAATTACAGAATCCAACTCCCCTCCCTCTCGGCCTCTTCGACGGGCCTCCTGTCCCCAGGAAATCATTGCCACCGTCTTCTCCGTTGGGGTATTGTCGATCACCGGCGACGGGGCGCTGACAGGCCAGGAGCTCCCGGGTTGTTCCTCTGGACGAACTTTCCCAGTGGCCCCACTGGATAAGGTCTTCGATAGCCTTCTTCAGCTGGCGACACTCGTCAGTATCATGACCGTGATCCGGGTGGTAGCGACAATAGAGATTCTTGTTGCGAGGGATCTTCGGGTTTAATGAAGAGGCCGCTGAAGATAAGACTCCCTTCAATCTCGAGCAAGATCTGAGATATCGGGACGAGCAGTGAGGTGTAGGGTCCATCTCTTGGTGTAGGGGCTCGGGGACGGTTGTCTGGCCGGCGAGGAGGCTCAGGTCTTCTGGGGCGAGCTTCGATAGGTTCTGGTTGGGCCGGTTTCTTGGTGATATTCCCGCCAGCCTCGCGCCGAGAGAAGTCGGCCTCGTCAGTTCGAATGTACTTCTGGGCCCGGGTCAAAAGCTCGACGTAAGAGCCAGGTGGCTTCTTATCGAGGGAGTATGCGAAGCGAGACAGGCGGAGCCCTCACTTCAAGGCCAAAGTGGCCACCGAGTCTTCAAGATTGTAGACCTCCAGGGCCGCCTCCTTGAACCGAGCGACATAATCCCGTAGGGACTCACCGCTCTTCTGCTGGACTGAGAAGAGGCTATCTGCTACCCTGGGGATCTTCCGGCAGGCATCAAAATGGGCCAAGAAAGCCCTCTCCAACTGGCGGAAGGAATCAATGCTCTCCGTGGTGGCAGACGAGTACCAAGCTCGGGCGGCCTTCTTCAGGATGGCTGGGAAGGCGATGCACATGAGTGAGTTGGTGGCCCCCTGGACTTGTATAAGAACTTTATAACTTTCCAAGTGGTCCAAGGGGTCTGTGGTCCCGTCATAAGGATCTAGCTGGGGAAGGCGGAACCGGTGAAGATCGGTTCTTCCATGATGCGGCGAGACAATAGAGGCCGGCTGTCGTAGTCCATCTCTGGTAGGTGGGTGATCTGACGACTAAGTTCTTTCAACCTCTGATTATACTCGTCGAGTCGACGCTCGGCTCGACGGGCCATCCGACCATCAATAGACCCCTCCCCAGAAGATTCAGAGGACGAAGAACGGGGACGGTGATGTCGGCAAGGGCGCTCTGCCTCCTTCCCATGCCACCGCTTAGGAGAAACACTAGTGTGGCGGGAAGGCGACCGGTGTCTCTTAGAGGCTTCCCGGTGGTGAAGCCTGGGTGGAGCTTGATGGTGGCGATCCCCAGGCACCGGTGATCTCCTTCGGAAGGAATGCTGGCTGGGTTGCACCACCCCTGGGACTGATGGATTTGGCTCCGGCTGCTGCGCGGCCGCCTGTTGGTGCTGCAGGTCTTGAACCGCCGCCGCCAGAGATTGGACTTGCGTGGCCAGGACAGTGAATCGATCTTCTTGGAACTGCTGCGGAGGAGGCGCATGGACATCGGCCAGAGGAGCGGAAGGTCCAGCCTCCTGGGGATGCAGTGGTGCCGGAACGCTGGCCGGGAGAGCCAAGGGGGCCTCCACGGGTGGACCGGCTCCGCGGTGCTGCCCTCCAGCATGACTGGCAGAAACTCCCTTCGTTCAGGTCGTCATTATGGCTTCAGGAACTCGAGAAGAGAGATCGCAGATTGCTGGTTCGATGTCTTTCTCTTTCCCCCCCTACCTGGTGCGCCAATCTGATGACGCCAAGTCATCTTCTTCAAGCATCGGGGAAGACGGACGTCCTTCTCTCTGGACCCCTGCAAGAAAAGTCCCCGGAGATCGGATGCTTCGGTGGGGACCCTCCGATGCTCAAGTTAGTTACTTGGGATCAGACAAGAATCGCTCAGCAGAAGGGAGCTGAGACAGTTAGGGTTTTGCTAGTAGGAAGAAAGCTAGAAAACCAGAATTTGAATCCCTACCTACAGCGCAGGCGCGTGTTTTTATACCTGTCCGAATGTCCCACCTTTCTGTTCCAGAAGATTGCTATCGTACCATCACTGTGCGCGCCGGAGGCGCCCCGCGTTACCTGTCAATATGGCTTTACACGTATCTAGCAGCAGCGGTTGTATTTGGTGCGCGCCGTTGCTTGACATGACTGCGCACAGTTGCAAGTGGTAGTGAATCGTACTCCGTAATGGGGCACAGTCATATACAGGGACACATGCAATGCACCATACATCGTTATGAGGCATGGCCACAAGCAACCACGGGCGCACGGAGAGTCATGTGGGTGTGCCAGGTGGCCCGGAGTTATCGTTTGGTTCGAAGGCTGGTTCGCGTTCTGAGCGTTGATAATGCCTGCGCACCCCGAGACCGGAGGGGGTCTCGAGGTGGAGATATAGTGACCTCACCCCGAGACCAGAGGAGGTCTCGGGGGTGAGATGGTGTTGGTGCACCTCGAGACCGGAGGGGGGTCTCGGGGTCGAGATATGGCGACCTCACCCCGAGACCGGAGGAGGTCTCGGGGGTGAGATTGTGCTGGTGTACCCCGAGACCGGAGGGGGGTCTCGGGGTCGAGATATGGCGACCTCACCCCGAGACCGGAGGAGGTCTCGGGGGTGAGATGGTGCTGGTGCACCCTCCGGTCTCGGGGGTGAGATGGTGCTGGTGCACCCCGAGACCAGAGGGGGGTCTCGGGGTTGAGATATGGCGACCTCACCCCGAGACCGGAGGAGGTCCCGGGGGTGAGATGGCGCTGGTGCACCCCGAGACCGGAGGGGGGTCTCGGGGTCGAGATATGGCGACCTTACCCCGAGACCGGAGGAGGTCCCGGGGGTGAGATGGTGCTGGTGCACCCCGAGACTGGAGGGGGGTCTCGGGGTTGAGATATGGCGATCTCATCCCGAGACCGGAGGAGGTCTCGGGGGTGAGATGGTGCTGATGCACCCCGAGATCGGAGGGGGGTCTCGGGATCGAGATATAGCGACCTCACCCCAAGACCAGAGGAGGTCTCGGGGGTGAGATGGTGCTGATGCACCCCGAGATCGGAGGGGGGTCTCGGGATCGAGATATGGCGACCTCACCCCGAGACCGGAGGAGGTCTCGAGGGTGACATGGTGCTGGTGCACCCCGAGACCGGAGGAGGTCTCGGGGGTGAGATGGTGCTGATGCACCCCGAGATCGGAGGGGGTCTCGGGATCGAGATATGGTGACCTCACCCTGAGACCGGAGGTCTCGAGGTGACATGGTGCTGGTGCACCCCGAGACCGGAGGGGGTCTCAGGATCGAGATATGGCGACCTCACCCCGAGACCGGAGGAGGTCTCGGGGTGAGATGGTGCTGGTGCACCCCGAGACCGGAGGGGGTCTCGGGGTCGAGATATAGCGACCTCACCCCGAGACCGGAGGAGGTCTTGGGGGTGAGATGGTGCTGGTGCACCCCGAGACCGGAGGGGGGTCTCGGGGTCGAGATGCGGTGACGTCCGTTAGCTGCTGTTACCTTTTATTCTAACGGCGCTGGATCAGCCACATCAATCCCCATGTAGGTATGCTGCTAACAAATTCCCATGTTGTGCCTTTGCAATGCTGATGGTGATTTTTTAATAGTTCCCCAGAAAGGAAGCAAGTGTTCACCGAAACAAATGGTGTTTTTGAAAACTTTGATCTTAGGTTGCTCTTGTATGACTTCTCAGTGCTTCCCCTTTTGAATCATCTCTTGTTCATATACAGTGTTGTTGTTGATACCTCGGATAATTTAAGAGTGGTTGCTCCTGTGTTTTTGGTTTGGGTCCTTAGAGTAAAACCTATGAGTAGTAAGAATTTCGGAAGACAAGAACTGTGAGTAATCACCACTAGGAGATGATATCTAAAGTTCTAAATTACTTTTGTAGTTCTGTTCTTGTTGCTTGAGAACCACTGTAACAGAAGTGCATGCCTACTGCTGCTCAGACACTTCATTTGCCTAGAAGATCCCATGTCTTCTGCACAAAATGCACTTAGCTCTTGATGTTAGAAGTTGCCTTCGATGCTTCTCCATTGAAATATCCCTGCTAGCAAATAGACTACCTTCATAACTAGAGATCGTAGCTACAGTCATTTAATGCTACTTTGCATTGTACCTTACCGTGATATTAATTGACTCTCATAATGCACCATCTTTCTCAATCTTGGATTTGTAAAGTATTTCAGTGAAATCTCAATTATGTCAGCATTATTTAATTTTCTCCAATGCAACAGGTTATGGGATTGACATCTGTCTTTTTGTGCAGTTTCCTTAATTCTATAAAGATTTCATGCATGTAGAAACCATTGTCATCTACATAGATTTTCATAACCAAATGGAAATGGATCCTTGATCACTCCATATTTTATTAAGATACATTTTTTCCTGCTATGGAGACCTATTAATTATGCCAATCATTGTCATTTACTCTGTGTTACTTGTTCTTGACCGTTACTTGGAAACAACATTAATAACTGATTCCTTACTCCAGAATAATCATATCATCATGACATGCCTTGGTTTATTCTTTTTAATAGCAGTGAAAGTAGTACCTGTAAAATAATAAACAAAGCAATTGGTGTGAGCCTTTTTCCTATGAAATTCTTGACAAATTTTGGGTTCTTCAGCCTTCATATTGCATTTATCATAACTTTATGCTAGATTCCTCTGTGTGAAGGTGATAATGACACTCTTACCAGTTTCCTTAAGCATTTAATGGCATGCTTATTGAATTCTGATTGCTTCATATTAGACAAATAACATCTGGAGGGATGCAACAAGAATCATTGGCAATGGAAAGGTTTCCAACTAAGCAGTCACCTTATGATTCCCTAGACCAGAGGACATACTATTATGTTATGATCCTGATTAGCAGTGTAGTGGAGAATTATTGGCTTTTAATGGTTAACAACGCCCTCTGAACTGACCAACTTGAATCCAAAAATCCTTGGTTATTACCTTTTACCAACCCAACAGTCAACTTCCTAAATCTTTTAACACTTTAGTCTTCTTAAGAATCTATACCTGTTTTTCTTCATCTGTCAGGTGAAGGAATTTTTGAACTTCATCTAATATTTGATTTCTATTTTCTTTAGTGGGTCATATTATTTGTTTTATCAGTAGTTGAGACCAAGTCATGTTAAAGGTTTATTGACTTCCCAAAACTGGTGCAGTTTTGTAAGTTCAAAAGTTAGTACATCTTAGTATACCTATACCGTACCATTCATTTATGCTGATAGCTTGTTGGAAGATGCATCTAAAAGGAAAGAAAGAAAGGGGAAAAGAAACTCAATTTTAACATGATTCGGTCAATGCTTATTCTGCAATAATCCACTATCAATAAAGATTATTACAGTCTTTAAAAAACTTTTGCATTCACAATTGCCACAAACCTCATACACAATTGTTTCTACTCAATATTACTCACCTCTTAAAAGATCCTAGCAAACCTCTTTTTAATAGAATGTGATATTGTTCTCTAAGAAAATCCCAACAAGGAAACTTTGTAAAAAGAAGACATTCCAACCTAGTAAGGAGTTCAAACCAAATCTCAATAGTAAACTCTACAAGAAAATATTTCAACCTAAAAATGAATTCAAAACAAATCCCAACAAGAAAAATCTGCAAGAGGAAACTCCAAATCAATAAGGAATTCAAGCCAAATCTTAACATATCTTGAGACTATGGATTGCTTGTTTATTATCTATATAGACAATTGCCCACTTTTGCATGTTACTTCATGTTCCAATCCAAGTTTACTTCAGTTGTCCATCAAAGTGGCTGCACCATAGCAAAACCATAGAAATTGCAGTGGCACCTGTTTTATCTGTTCAAGGTGAATATGCTTGCCAACTTATCATATAACTATTCTTACCAATCTGACTGAATTAAATAGATCCCCAATTTATTTCTTTGTTTTTATACAATCTTCTTGTTTCTTACACCTTGTGTCTTGTTCTTATCAATCCCAGGGTTGTTGATCACAAGTGAATGTGGAAAATTGCAAGTATCTCCTGGTGAAATGGTAGTTCTCCCACAAGGGTTTCGTTTTGCTATTAACTTGCCTAATGGTCCATCACGTGTTTGTGTTGCCGAAGTTTTTGGCACCCATTTTCAACTTTCTAAGCTTGGCCCAATAGGTATAGCTTTTGTTGCCGCCAAGTCACGTTCCTCTAACGTCGGGAAACGAAGATCCTCCTCCTCGAAGAAGCTCCTGCAAGTAAGTCCCTAGAGACCGGTTGCACCGGAGGAGACCCTCCGATGCTCAAGTAAGTAACTCGGGAACAGTGAAGAAATGGAATAGCTAAAGAGCTTGAGTTCAGATCCCTTCCCTCGTTGCGAGTGTAAGTTCTTATACCTGTCCGAATATCTCCTTTTCCGCTCTCGAAAGGTGGCTAATTCCAAAGCGATGTTGTCCGATAGTGGGCAGGTGGTCAGGCTAACAGAGACAGGTCGCAACCGACACTGAGCATGTCAGAGGTGTCTTGCCCCGCCAGTCGTCTGCCAGGCGCGGCACCATAGATGGCAGGTGGGCCTAGTCGTGTCAGATAGGCGCCGCTACAGATAGTGGCCACGCGCAATCGCAGATAGTTAGTGAGCCACATGGCGATTACAGGTGGTTGGTGAGCCATGTGGTGGTGTCGGACGACTCGAGATAGTGGGGACCTGGGGCCCGAGGCCGAGGGGGCATGAGGTCCGAGGCTGAAAGGGGACCGAGGTTCGAGGCCGAGGGGACTTGGATCCGAGGCCGAGAGGACATGAGGTCCGAGGCTGAGGGGGCCTCGGAGGCCGAGGCTGGAGGTTCCGTCAGCTGCCTCCTCTATCAACTCTGACACGGCTTGATCAGCCACATCAGATGCCCCCTTGCCCCTGAGACGACGTGGGCCCCCCTGCTAGGCAAAGGAGTGTAAGTTCCTAGGTGGCTGATCCCAATGCGCGGCTAACCATGGAGGGGCGCGTGTCCCCTGGTACAGTGGTTCCTTAAAGCATGCGACTTAGGTGCTGCAGAGCTACCGCTTCTGTCAACCGTCAGATCTGTAGGGATCCATCTCAGAATGGGGGTGTCCTTTTGGAAACCATAAAAAGCGATCGTCATCATTGCCATCATAGCGTTGACGTCAGCAATGCTCCGCGATTGGCCGAAGGTGGAGCGCCTCACGCATTGGGCACCTACCGAGGCGACACTGCCTATGGCGGGGGTCCGCGTGGCTGGCCAGGCTAGGCAGGAAGATTCGAAACTGATAAAGTCGGGGAAAAGCTCTAAACCTGGCATTCTGCTTCAGATCGTCTTCTTCCTCGAGCTCTCACCCTGTTCGCATCTTCCCCCAGACCTCATCGTCCTCGCTGTTCTTTCTAATCCAGTTTAGTCCCCCTGAATCCAAAGCTTTTCCCATGGCCTCCTCTCCGTCCTCGTCCTCCTCCGCCCCTTCTAAGGACCTTTTTTCTTCACGACAGCAGAACTTCCCTTCTCCTCAACCTTAATGGTCTTCCTCCTCCCCTACTTTCGAGGACCGTGTTCCTCTGTCCCAACGGTGAGTCGCCAGTCGGGCTCTCGCTAGGGGTCGCTCGGCGATCGCCAATGCCTCATCGCGGGTGAAGGCAGAATCCTCGAAAGGGACTGCCTCCACCATAATGGGCCAAGAATTAGCCAATATTAAGGCCCGTTACCAGATCCCGAGCAGCGTCCGACTGTTCCTTTCCACTCTCGATGATAGGGTTGTCTTCTCCTGGCCTGGTAGAGTTGTTGTCTACGAGGTCTTCCTTAGGATAGGTCTCCGCCTGCCCTATCACCCCTTCTTCAATAACCTCGACCGGTATTCCTTGACGCTCGCACAGTTGGTTTTGAACTCTATTCGGACCATCTGCGGCTTCATGGTTCTCTGTCACTTTCAAGGCATCGAAGCTAGGGTTTCCCTTTTCCGCTCTATATACACCCTTCAATAGCAATCAGGCTGGTGGCTATTCCAGCTCAGGCCCGGCCGAACCCTAAAGTTAGGCCTGGCCTCATCCGTAAAGGGATGGAAAACCTATTTCTTTTTCGCCGACCTTGATGGGGTGAGGCCGAGGTAGGGGGACTCGGACACCAGACCCGTCCGTAGCTCTGAGGGACAAGGAGGCGCTCGGACAGCTATTGACCACCTTGGTCCCCCGCTGCAACCAACTCCTGTCGAAGGATAACCTCCGACTCGCGGGCGTCTCCACAAGCAACGGTGAGCAGCTGCATGCCCTCCCGATTCTTGGCCTGTTTCTCCTCCTTTTTTTAGCTCATCTTGGCCAACGACTTGTGCAGTGATGAAGATTCCGATACATGCCGCCAGGAGGGCGACGGTGAAGAGGAAGAGAGCCCTCGAAGGTGCCGAGGGGCCGAGCAGGAGGCAGCGGACCCAGGCTCCGAGCCGGTCCCCGGAATGGTCTCCCCCTCCCCCGGAGCATGTGTCTCAAGGGGAACAGGCGCCCATCCTCGCCATCGACCTCACGGCCAACACTCCCCCCCCCCCCCCGAAGGGAGCGAGAGTTGAGGGGGCTACAGTGCCAACAGAGTCCACTGTCTCGACCGCCGAACCGACGCAGGCGGAAGTGGATCTAGGCTCGGGCGAGGGCCCCTCCGCAGGGAGGTGGGTGAGTAAGGGTCACCCAGCGGCAACAAAGGCGTTAGCGAAGGAGGGGCCGCCAGTCTCCGAATCAGCACCCACAGCACCTGAGCCAGCCGAGGCCGCAGAGGGAGGCAAGGTCAGGGCTATCCCCTCCCGGCCCTAAGTGATGAACCACGGTCGCTGGGCGGAGCGACTCATCACTCAGATCATCTTACCTGAATTCCAGGAGGAGCTCCGCCAGCTGGGGGCCTCGGCCTTCTTCGGGGAGGCCTTCGTGGCCGACATTCGGGTATGTCCTCTTACGTAACTTCAAGATCTTTTACTTCAATTGTCTTGTATTGATTCACTTTTGATGCAATCGGTGAACTCCTTAGTTGCCATGAGGAAGGTCATCGACCAGGGCGAGGCCGTCCTCCGCCAGGCCTAGCAGGAGGCTGTCGATACCCGAGCCCGAGCTGAGAGGGTTGAGGAGGCCCTGGAGGCAGTGCGGACTGATCGAGCCGCGGAGCTCGAGGAGGCCGACCGCCGGGCGGCCACCGAGGCCGAGCGCGCATGGGTGGTCACGGATCAACTGGAGGCCGCCATGGGGGCCATCACCGCCAGGGAGCTTCGCATCGACGACCTCTCCATCGAAGTAAAAGCAATCGAGAAGAGGACAGAGAATGCAGAGGAAGTGGCGAGGATGGCTAACACCCGTGCCGCGGAGGGGGAGGCCATGGTCCGAAGGGCAGAAGCCGCGGTCGCTGCTGCGGAGGAGAGAGCTACAGCCACTAAGGCGAGGGCAACCGAAGCGGTAGATGACTTCTACAAGTCCGCCAGCTTCACGGATGAGCTGGCCAAGGCCTTCGTCAATGTTTACCTCCAGGGGTTCTGGGATGATAAGGAGAGGGTGGCCAAAGCCTTCGGCCTTCTTGGCGTTGAGAACATCGAGCCGGATGAGGGGCCCGAGGGGTTGCCATCCGATGGCGGGCTTGCACCGGCTGAACCCTGATCGCCTATTTTCTTTTCTTTTTCTGTATTAAAGTTCGACTCGGTCAGCACATTGTAAACATTCAAAGTAATGAAAAATGACCACTTTTTGTTAAAATCTATCAAAGGGCTTACTATTTAACATAGTATACCATCCCCTTCAGCTTGCCATTGTAGGACCCTTGATAGGGCTGCGTTGGCACTAGGGGACATCGTGTCTGTCTGCTCGCTGCGAGCAAATATGCGACTTTGTTGCTACATAGGATTGGGTCCTGGTGGGAGTGCTGAGGTTGGCCTCGAAGCCTCCCCTTGTAAACCCAAGTTCGATGTTGGAGGTGTCTCGCAATGAGCCTGTAGCGTTGAGCGATCATCAGGCCTCCAGGGTTGGCCAAGGTCGTTCCTCAGGTGCCAAGTCGACCTTGGGTTCCCCGTGCTAACTGAAGTAGGGCTTTTGGCGCCGAACCAGTCTCGGGCCTTCAGTGCCGACCAGAGTCGGCTTTGGTGTCGAGCTGGCCTCGGGCTTTCGGTGTCGAATGGAGTTGGGCTTTAGAGCCGAGCTGGCCTTGGGCTTTCGGTGCCGACCAGAGTTGGGCTTTGGTGTCGAGCTGGCCTCGGGCTTTCGGTGCCGACCGGAGTTGAGCTTTGGTACCAAGCTGGCCTCGGGCTTTCAATGCCGATCGGAGTCAAGCTTTGGTACCAAGCTAGCCTCGGGCTTTCAGTGTCGATCAGAGTCGGGCTTTGGTGCCGAGCTAGCCTCGGGCTTTTGGTGCCGATGGGAGTCGGGCTTTGGTGCCGAGCTGGCCTTGGGCTTTTGGTGCCGACCGGAGTCGAGCTTTGGTGCCGACCGGTCTCAAGCTTTCGGTGCCGATCGAAGTCAGGCTTTGGTACTGAGCTGGCCTCGGGCTTTCAGTGCCAACCGGAGTCGGGCTTTGGCTGGAAAGACGAGTTATCCGAAAACATTTTTATTAGTCGAAAATGAGACAGGTAAGTCCAAAAGAATACAAACACTTAATAACTCAATGTTAAAAGGATACATTACTAGTAGTACCGACGGAGGTTGTCAGAATTCTATGTCCGAGGGAATGACTTTCCATCAAGTCCCTCGATTCGATATGCTCCTTGGTGGAGGGCTTCGGTGATCCGATAGGGTCCTTCTCAGTTTGGTGACAGCTTGCCTCCTTCCGTTGGCTTCGAGACCTCGGCCCGTCTGAGGACTAGGTCTCCTGGCAAGAACATCCTGGGGCGGACACGAGTATTGTAGTACCTGGTGGTTCGCTATCGGTAGGCAGCCATCCTAAGTCGCGCCCGATCACGCGCCTCCTCCACGAGGTTAAAGTTGGCTCGCAGCTAGCTCGAGTTGTCCTCCCTATCGTAAGACTCCGTTCGGCGACTCGGGATGCCAATTTCCACAGGGATGACAGCCTCAGACCCGAAGATGAGGCCGAAGGGGGTCTTTCTGGTGGGAGCTCGCGACGTCGTATGGTAGGCCCATAGCACGCTAGGGAGTTTCTCCACCCATCTCCCTTTGAAGTCGTCCAGCCATGCCTTGAGTCTTTGGAGGATAGTGTGGTTTGTCACCTCGGTCGCCCGTTGGTCTGGAGGTGGCCAATAGAGGTGAACCGCTGATGGATGCTCAACTCGATACAGAATCTTCTGAAGGGAGCGTTGTCGAATTGCCGGCCATTGTCGTTGATGAGGGTATGCGGCAGTCCGAATCGATAGATTATGGATTTCCAGAAAAAGGATCTTACCTTACTCTCAGTGATCTTAGTCAGTGCCTTGGCCTCGACCCACTTAGTGAAGTGGTTGACAGCAACTAACAGGAACCTACGCTAGACGAAGGCCGGGGAAAACGGTCCCAGGATGTTCATTCCCCATTGTGCGAAGGGCTATGGGGCCATCAGGGGCTCAGCTGAGAAGTCGATTGCCACTGGATATTGGCGTGTCGTTGATAACTGTCGCACCTCCAACTAGCTCAGAGGCATCCTCCTTCATCGTGAGCCAGTAGTATCTTTGGTGTAGGGCCTTGTATGCTAGCACTCTGCCTTCCAGATGACTCCCACATATGCCCTTGTGGATCTCACGGAGGATGTAATCGGCTTCCGTGGGCCAATGCACCTGAGAATTGGGTATGAGAAGGACCTTCGGTAGAGCTGCCCATCTATCATCAAAAATTTTGGAGCTCGCCGCTTGAGCAGCCTAGCCTCAGTTGAGTCTTTGGGGAAGGCGCCATCGGTAAGGCACCGAATGTAAGCGTCCATCCAAGAGAGCTCCTGTGCTACTAATAGGGCCTCCTTTGTAGCTTCGATGCTCGGGACCTCCAGATGCTCCACATACGTTCTTCTCGGGGCCCCGTTGGTCGAAGTGGCCAAACGGAACAATGCATCAGCTCTGGCGTTCTCACCTCTGGGAATGTAACTGACACGAAAGTAAGTAAAAAGGAAGGCCTGGGATTGGACCTTACTCAGAAAATGGGATATGGTTGGATCTCGGGCCTCGTACTCCCCGCAACTTGCCCAGAGACAAGTTGAGAGTCAGTTAAGGCTCTAAGATGCTTTGCTCCGAGCTCCTGGCCAACTTCATTCCCGCTAGCAAGGCTTCATATTCCGCTTGATTGTTGGTGGCAGGAAAAAGGAAACAAGAGCGTATTCCACCGCCTCTCCATCGAGGCTCGCAAGGATGAGCCCGGCTCCACTCCCTTGGGAGTTAGATGCGCCGTCCACATGCAGGATCCAATCATCTTCTCCCGCCTCGATCATCATATCTGGGGATTATGGGTGCGGTCCCTCCGGCTGCTCCTCGGCCCATGTGCACTCGACCAGGAAGTTGGCTAACACTTGAGACTTTATTGCTGACCTTGGCCAGAAGGATAGGTTGAACTCACCAAGCTTGATGGCCCACTTCGCCAGTCGGCCGGAGGTATCAGGACGGGATAAGATCATCCGGAGGGGCTGGTTCGTAAGCACCACAATAGGGTGAGCTTGGAAATAAGGCCTGAAACGCTGAGCGGAGATGATCAGGGCAAAAAATGATCTTTTCGGTTCTGGAATACCTGATCTTCGCATCGTGAAGCACCTTACTGGTGTAATAAACCGGCCTTTGTGTTCTGTCAGCATCCATGCGGATGAGCATGGAGCGACGGCCTTGGGGGAAGCCACGAGGTAGAGAAAAAGCTCCTCCATGCCCCGCGGTTTGGACAGCAACGGCAGAGTGAACAGAAATTCCTTTAGCTCCTCGAAGGCCTTTTGGCACTCTTTTGTCCACTCGAAGCCATTGACCTTGCGCAGCACCTTGAAGAAAGGCAGGCACCTCTCTGCTGACTTGGACAGGAAATGGCTCAAGGCTGCCACCCTCCCAGTCAAGTGTTGCACCTCCTTCTTGTTAACCGGAGGCCTCATGTCAAGGATGGCTCGGATCTTATCGGGGTTCGCCTCGATCCCTCGCTGCGTCACCATGAAGCCCAAGAACTTACCTGCTGTAACCCCGAAGGCACACTTATAGGGGTTTAGCCTCATCTGGAATCGACGAAGACTACCGAAGGTCTTTGTTAGGTCAGCAACATGGTCAGCAGTACGTATACTCTTGGTTAGCATGTCATCCACGTACACTTCCATGTTGTGTCCGATATGGTCTTCAAAGACCTTGTTCATCAGCCTTTGATAGGTGGCCCCAACATTCTTTAGCCCGAAGGGCATTACTTTGTAACAGTATATGCCCTTCTCGGTCATAAATGAAGTAGCCTCCTCGTCCATCGGGTCTATCTTGGTTTGGTTGTACCTGAAGAAGGCATCTATGAAACTGAGGGTCTTGTGGCCAGACGTGGCGTCCACCAGCTGGTCGATCCGAGGCAACGGAAAGCTGTCCTTGGGACACACCTTATCAAGATCGATGAAGTCAACACACATCCTCCAGCTCCCGCTGGCCTTATGAACCATGACCATGTTGGCTAGCCAATTGGGATAGTGGACCTCTTGGATGTGGCCGGCGGCCACCAGCTTACAAACCTTCTCGTCAATGGCCTTCTGTCGATCGGAGGCGAAGCTCCTCTTCTTCTGCCGAACGGATCGGCATCCTAGGTTGATGTTCAGTTGATGGGTAATTACCTTCCCAGGTATACCCGGCATGTCAGACGCCGACCATGCAAAGATATCGGAGTTGGCCCGCAGGAAAGCGAGAAGTTGGTTGCGCGCCTCTTCGGGGAGTAGGGCTCTGATCTGGACAGTTCTCGCTCGGCCCTTCCCTAGCGGGAAGGTTAGTAGGTGCTCGGCCAGCTCCCCTCTCCTCTCTAAATCTCGAGGGTCGAGCGACTCTGGCACTAGTGCAGTTGTCACCCCTGAGGGCTGGGGGCCATGTGATAACAGAGTGGCTCTGGGTTTCGCTCTCCTCGCATCTTTCCGACTCCTTTGTTGGTGGGAAACCTTACGAGCAATCTTTTGGTGTGAATAACAGCGTCCAAGAGATTCAGGCTGGGTCTCCCGAGAATGGCATGTAGGCCAGGGGGACTCGAACAACCAAAAAATTCATGAAGACCGTGCTTTGACACGGTGGCGTCCCGGCAGTGACTAGGAGAGTAATCTCTTCCTCAACCCTCACGAAGTCTCTAGTGAAGCCCATCAGGGGCATGGTAACAGGCTGGAGGGAGTCAGGGAATAAGTCCATTCAAACAAAGGCATCATAAATGAAAACATCAACCAAGCTTCCACTATCAACTAAGATTCTTTTTATAGGATGCTTTGCGATCATCATTGACACGACGACGCTGTCATCATTGTTGTTAACCACCCCCTCTAAGTCCCTTTTAAAGAAGGGAATTATATAATCTAGTCCCTCATCCCCTCATAGCCTCTTAGAGGCATTGCCTACCCCTCCAGGAAATCATGGCCACAGTCTTCTCGGTCGGGGCATTATCAACGCTGACCTGAGGTGGCGGAGGTGCCGATGGGTCGGGTGCACCCGGGTTCTCCCTCTGGATGAACTTCCTTAGGTGGCCATGCTGGATGAGGTCCTCAATCACCTTCTTCAGTTGGCAACAGTCTTTAGTGTCGTGGCCTTGGTCCCGGTGGAAGTGACAGTAGAAATTTTTGTTGAGGAGGGTTTATGGCTTCATGGGAGAAGGGTGCTGAAGATACGACTCGCCCTCGATCTCCATCAGGATGTGGGATATTGGGGCAAACAGAGGGGTGAAGGGTCCTTCCCTAGGAGCGAGCGCTCGCGGTCGGTTGTCTGGTTAAAGGGAGGCTCGGACCTCCTGGGTCAAGCCTCAGTAGGCTCGGGACGGGCTTGCTTCTTGCTAGAACCCCCGTCCGCCTCACGCTGGGAGGAGTCGGCTTCATCAACGCGTATATGCTTCTGCGCCGGCTCAGCAGTTCGACGTAAGAGCCGGGCGGCTTCTTATTGAGGGAGTAGGCAAAACGGGTGGAGCGAAGCCCTTGCTTTAAGGCCAGAGTGTCCACTGAGTCCTCGAGGTTGTAGACCTCAAGGGCAGCTTCCTTGAATTGAGCGACGAAGTCCCTCAGTGACTTGCCACTCTTCTGCTGAACGGAGAACAAGCTATCTGCCACCCGCGGGATCTTTTGGCATACATTGAAGTGTGCCAGAAAAGCTCTCTCCAGCTGCCAGAAAGAGTTAATGCTGTGCGGCGGCAAACGGGAGTACCATGCTTGGGCCACCTTCTTAGAGTGGCAGAGAAGGCGATGCAAAGAAGGGAGTCGGTTGCCCTCTGGACTGCATTAGGACCTTGTAACTTGCCAGGTGGTCTAAGGGGTCGGTGGTACTGTCGTACGAGTCCAGTTGAGGGAGGAAGAACTTGATCGAGATCGGCTCCTTCATGATGCGGCAGGACAATGGTGGACGGCTGTCGTAATCCGCCTTCGGTGGGTTGATGATCCTGCGGCTGAGCTCCTTCAGTTGCTGGTTGTATTCATCTAGCCGTCGCTTAGCCCGATGAGCGATCCGGCCATCAAAGGACCTCTCTCTCGAAGATTTCAAGGATGAAGAGGGGTGGCGATGTTGCAGACATGTGCGCTCCGCATCCTTCCCATGCCGCCGCTTAGGGGTAGCGCTAGCATGGCGAGAAGGGGACCGGAGCCTCTTAAAGGCTTTCCGGCGATGGTGCTTGGGTAAAGCGCGGCGATGGCGGACCTTCCGGAGGGAATACCTCCCTCGGTGGAATGCTGGCTGGGTTGGACCATCCTCGGGACCGATGAGGGTGGCTTTGGCTGTCGCTACACGACTGCCGGCTACTGCTGCAGCACCTGGACCATCGTCACCAGCGATTGGACTTTTATGGTCAGAGTGGCGATCCGATCGTCTTGCTGCGATGGCAATGGCGACGATGGTGTGGGAACGCCGGCCTAGGGCGCGAGAGAACCGGCCTCTGTCAATTCGGCTCCCTGGCGATGCCTTCCGGGGTAGCTGGTGGAAACCTTCTGTGCATGTGTCACCACCATCTTCTCGACTGCTCAGGGAAGAAGAGTCTGTAGCTGGCTGGTTCGAAGCTTACTCTCTCTTCTACCCTCTGGCGTGCCAATCTGTTGCTGCCAAGTCACGTTCCTCTAACGTCGGAAAACAAAGATCCTCCTCTTCGAAAAAGCTCCTGCAAGTAAGTCCCTGAAGATCGGTTGCACCAGTAGGGACCTCCGACGCTCAAGTAAGTAACTCGGGAATAGTGAAGAAATGGAGATAATAGAAAATAGCTAGAGAGCTTGAGTTCAGATCCCTTCCCTCGTTGTGAGTGTAGGTTTTTATACATGTCCGAAGATCCCCTTTTCTGCTCTCGGAAGGTGGCTAATTCTGAGGCGCTGTTGTCTGGTAGTGGGCAGGTGGCTAGGCTGACAAAGACAGATCGCAACCAATACTGGGCATGTCAGAGGTATCTTGCCCTGCCAGTCGTCTGCCAGGCGCGACGTTATAGGTGGCAGGTAGGCCTAGTCGTGTCAAACAGGCACCGCTACAAATAGTGACCACGCGCAATCGCAGACAGTTAGTAGGCCACGTGGTGACTGCAGATGGTTGGTGAGCCACGTGGTGGTATCAGGCGGCTCGAGGTAGTGGGGACCTGGGGCCCGAGGTCGAGGAGGCATGAGGTCCGAGGCCGAGGGGACACGAGGTCCGAGGCCAAGGGAGCCTCGGAGTCTGAGACTGGGGGTTCCGTCAGCTGCCTCCTCCGTCAACTCTGACACAGCTTGATCAACCACATCAGCTTTGATGTCCATTTGTGTAAGATATATCTGAGACATCTTGACCCTTTCCATATTGTACCTTGGTTACCGGTTAGACTCATTTATAATTGATGCTTGGATGTTTCTTTAGGTGCCAATGGTCTGGCTTCTCCAAGGGATTTTCTTGTTCCCACAGCTTGGTTTGAAGAAAGTTTACATCCAGGTTACACAATCGTGCAGAAGTTTGGTGGTGAACTTTTTACTGCAAAACAAGATTTTTCTCCATTTAATGTGGTTGCTTGGCATGGGAATTATGTACCATATAAGGTATTTGTTGCTTTTTTATGCATGCCATGTGGTAATTATTATTTAGTGAGAGTTTTCCTTCATTCTAGTTGGTTGGTTTATCTCATCCAGTATCTCATGTTAATTTCATGTTTGTTGAAGTAAACCTAGAAGATGATGGAAAAAAACTGAATTAATTTGGTTCAGTAGCTTATTCAGCTTCTTCCTCAAAATATGGAAAATGCCATAGTATGGTAGGGTATCACGAAATTAATTTAATGAATGGAATGCAAAAAGATTTCATCAAAAACTTCTGTAGGACATTATGAATTGGAAAGGATGATGGAAACGGTCTTCAAGAACCATTTTAGCTTTTATCCCCTAAATATGACTACTTGGTGGAATTTGCATGCTCAAGCAATTTACTGAAAGAGATAAAATGAGCAGCAAAATGTTCAGGAGATGATTGCTGGGAGAAGTAATTGATAGCATATCATACCCTGTGACTGAGATCTGAGTCATAATTTTGATTTAGAATGGATGGCCAAGGCATAATCTTTATTTATTTCTTTGTTATATTAGAAATATTATCTAAAAACTTGAGGAATAAATGAGGACGTTCTTAATGTCCAAAATGATTAATGATTACATCTATAATCTGAAAATTATTATTAAGTTAAATATGGCTGGTGGATGTGGCGTTGATAGGATTGAATGTTTAAGAAGGAAGTCTATAATATTCAAAAAATAGTTTTTCATTGGATAGGAAAGAAAAGTTTAAAGTGTTTATAACTCGAGTTCACCGGCTATATCAATTAATTTTCACTTAAATTTTTTTAGAGCTATATAGTTTCAATCCGCTAATAAATTAATTAGGTTAGCAAATGGCTTGGGCGTTACAAAACCACTGTCAAAAAATAAGTAATATAAGCTTCACAATAAAATGATGTACTTTTCATGGATTCTTTGTTTGCCTCTGTACACATTTGATCACCTGCGCATGTGGTTTCATATTCATTTTTTATATTTAATTCAGTGATAGCCACTTTTCTCTCTCTCTTTTCTCACAAAAAAAAAAAAAAAAAAACTCGCTGATAGACATTTGCTATCAGCAATTTATAAGTCATTCATTTGTCATACTTCCCCTATGTTTCTCATTAGTAACTCCTCCTGCTCCTTTTTCAGTATGAGCTGAGCAAATTTTGCCCATATAATACCGTTTTAGTTGACCATGGGGACCCCTCAATAAATAGAGGTAACTTGACTCAAAGTTATATTCTTACGCCCTATCTTATCAAATTTTGATTCATGCTGTTTGTTGCAATAATCTTTTATTAATTTTGCATTGCAGTACTGACAGCCCCATCCGATAAGCCTGGTGATGCACTGCTTGATTTTGTGATATTCCGACCTTGATGCATGGTTGGTTGCCGAGCATACCTTTCGTCCTCCTTATTACCATCGCAATTGTATGAGCCAGTTCATGGGTTTAATTTATGGGGTACTACTTTGCCAATTTCTAGAATTTCCATTTGATGAATAGCGATTTGTTCTTTTGGTTATATAGAGGATTCAGTGGCTAAAATTGGTCTTATTGTAGGCTAAAAGCTGATGGATTTGCTCCTGGAGGTGCTATAGCCTACGCAGCTGCATGACGCCGCATGGACCTGACGTTTAAGACTTAGATGTTATATCTGCTTGTGATGTAATGACTTCCAGCCTTTTTGTTTTATTTTTGTCTTGTGGTGAGGATGCTAAGCCATTTCGAATCAGTGCAGTGGTACCATGGCCTTCATGCTTGTGTCTTCCCCCATTCCTCGTGTCTGCCCTTGGGCACTAAGTCTCCAAATGTCGATGCTGGCTACTATCAGTGCTGGATTGGACTAAGGTCGTACTTTTCATGTAATGGAAGACAAGCAGTAAATGATGATGAAAAAGAATTTGTGTACGAGCAAATGCTAGCAGACCGTAATATGTAGCGGAATAATAAATAAAATAAGCAAACCACACAATCACAGAAATACTAAGATTTAGTGGAAAATCCCTCTAAGATTAAAAAAAAACCACGGGCAAGCCAGAGAAGAAGATTCACTATAAAATAATAAATATCCAAGTCTTAAAGTCCCTTGCCAGGACTTGAAAAACAATCACAAGAGAATAATAGGGATATAAGGATTATGTCACCGAAAAATATGGTCTCCTGCGTTACCTCCTTATTTTCTTCCATTCTCTTCTTTCTATTGTTTTTCTTCTGTAGCACCTTCACGTGATTTCTAGAGTGGAAGTCCTCCCACGTAGTCAAGCACCAAGCAGTAGCCCTTCCTTCTATTTCCCTAGCAATCCACGCTCCTAGAAAAAGAGAAATATATTACCTGCTCCACCTCTTTTTCCCATACGGTTGCTCCTTGAAAAAGAGAAAACCAAAAAGGAAGATGGCTGCTCTTCCAAAAAACCAACTAAGGAACCATGGAAAAGAAGTCACGCCACGCTTTGAGCCCTAATGGGCTGAATAAGTGGGCCATGGGCCCAACAACCTCCCCCTTCAGCCCATAAGGGAGGTTGTCTCATGCTTCCTTAGTATGAAATCATGCCGACCAACTGTCGGCATATCTTTTGCCTTTCTTTTGATAAGGTCTTTGTCAACATGCCTGCTCCATTTTCATCTGTGTGAATTTTTTGAAGCTGTAACAGCTTCTCTTCAAACACATTTTAAATCCAGTGGTATCTGACATCTATATGCTTTGACTTGGAATGAAAAGTTGGGATCTTGCACAAGTGGATGGCGCTCTGGCTGTCACAATGTACCACATAATTTTTCTGTTTCAGCCCCAATTCATGTAAGAATTCTTTCATCCACAGTATCTCCTTACATACCTCAGTAGCAGCAATATATTCTGCCTCTATGGTAGAGAGAGCTACACACCTTTGCAATCTGAATTGCCATGACATAGCTCCCCCTGCAAAAGTAAGTATGAAACATGATGTGAACTTCCTTGTATCAATATCTCTCGTCATATCTGCATCTGTGTAACCAATCAGCATAGGTGGACCACCCCCAAAGCATAAACAAACTTTGGAGCTTCCTCTGAGATATTTGAAAATCCACTTCATTGTTGCCCAATGCTCTTTTCCTGGATTTGCAAGAAATCTGCTAGCAACATCCACTGCATATGCGATGTCTGGCCTCGTACATATCATCATATACATCAAACTTTCTACTGCTGAAGCGTAAGGAACTTTCTTCATTTTCTCCTTTTCCTCATCACTTGAAGGACTCTGCTCTGAGCACAACCTGAAGTGACCTGCAAGAGGAGAACCAACTGGCTTTACATTGCTCATACTAAACCTATCCAATACCTTCTCAATGTACTTTTCATGTGACAACCATATTTTCTTGATTCTTCTATCATGGGAAATCTGCATGCCCAGTATTTACTTTGCTGATCCCATATCATTCATTTCAAATGAATTGCTCAGCTCCTTCTTCAACCTGTCAATCATAGACATATCTTTCCCAAGAATAAGCATGTCATCAACATAAAGTAGGAGTATAACAAAATCCTCACTAAACCATTTGATATACACACAATGATCTGAAGCCATTCTTTTGTATCCATTTTCAGCCATAAATGAATCAAATTTCTTGTACCACTGCCTTGGAGCTTGCTTTAGCCCATATAAGCTTTTTTTCAATCTGTAGACAAGATTTTCTTTACCTTTGACTTTGAAGTCTTCTGGTTGCTCCATATAGATTTTCTTCTCCAAATCACCATGAAGAAAAATGTCTTCACATCTAACTGCTCAACCTCCAAGTCTAGACTAGCAGCAATACCTAGAGCAACACGAATTGAAGACATTTTAACAACAAGAGAAAAAATCTCTTTAAAGTCAATACCTTTCTTTTGACCAAAGCCTTTCACAACCAATCTGGCCTTGTACTTTGGTTGAGAACAATGTCGTTAGTCTTTAACCTAAAAACCCACTTATTCTTTAAAGCCTTCCTTCCTTTTGGTAGTTCCACTAAATCATATATGTGGTTCTTCTGTAAGGCATCCATTTCTTCCTGCATACCTACTAACCACTCTTTTTTCTGCTCACTTTCAACTGCCTTCTTTCTGGTAACATTCTGGTTCATCTGCGTCAGTAAGCATTATATATTCATATGTAGAATACCTTTTGGAAGGTTGGCGATGTCTGGTACATCTTCTCAACTAAGGCTTGTAGGAGGTTGCTCCTGATCTCCTTCCTGCTCAACATGTCCTACAGGTGAGTTAACATCTGCTTCTGCACTATTTTCTTGCACATCTCCCCCATCACCCTAATATACTTGAGGAGTAACTGAATCACAATATGTTAATTCTCCTACAGAAGACTTGACTAGCACCTCCTTCTTAAAGTCTTGAATGGTTTGATCTTCAAAAAATACATCTCTGCTTCTGAACACCTTCTGCTTTTTCTGGATCCCAGAGTCTATAACCAAACTCATCATGTGAGTAACCAAGCAAAGCACATTCTTTTGTCTTACCATCCAGCTTGGACCTCTCAATGTCTGGAACATGTGCAAATGCACGGCAACCAAACACTCTCAAGTGTTTATAAGAGACATCTTTCCCTGACCATACATGCTCTGCAACATCACCATCTAGAGCTGTACATGGTGACAAGTTTATTATATCAACTGTTGTCTTCAATGCCTCATCCCAAAATCTTGTAGGTAACTTGGACTGTGAAAGCATACATCTGATCTTTTCCATGATGGCGTGGTTCATCCTCTCTGCAATTGCATTATGCTGAGGAGTAACAGAACTGTCATCTCATACTGAATGCCATGTGATCTGCAATAATTATCAAATAACCCTATGTACTCACTACCATTATCTAACTTATACATTTAATTTCTTTCCTGACTCTCTTTCAACTCTGGCATGAAACTCTTTGAAGACATTAATAACATGATCTTTGGTCTTCAAACCATAGACCCAAACTTTTCTGAAAAATCATCTATAAAAGTGACAAAATAAAGTACACCACTGATACCTAGAACATTAACTGATCCACCAGGAGTTTTTTGTCCTCAGAGGATTACAAACATATGTATAGACATGATCCAAAACATGCATTTTTCTAGACAAAGCAGGACTAGCAAAAGAAACTCTATGTTGCTTGCTAACCAAACAATCAACACATGGGTTCAGATGTACACCTTTGAAGTCTAGTAGAACTTCTCCCTTGGAAAGAACTTGCAGCCCCTTCTCACTCATGTGTCCCAGTCGTTTATGCCACAACTCCATGTTAAAGTCTTTCTCTGTAGCATTCAACTGTTCACCATAAGCTTTAGCCTACAACCTATACAAAGTATGACATTTCTTCCCACTGGCTACAACAAGTGAACCTTTACTGAGCTTCCATTGCCCTTTATGAAATCTGCTATCAAAGTCTTCATCATCAAGTCTTCCAACTGAGATTAAATTTAGCCTCAAGTCAGTCACATGCCTTACATCCTTGAGTACCAACTTACAGCCAAGATTAGTCTTCATATGGATGTCACCCATGCCAATGATGTATGCTGTGCCTTGATTTTCCATCTTGACAACACCAAAATTTCCAGTCCTATAGGTAGAAAAAACTCCTTCTGTGGTGTAGCATGATAAGAAGCACATGTGTCAATCACCCACTCATGATTCTGACACTCACATGAGAAGATACCATTAGAAGTAGACAAAATCAAATAATCATCACTTTGTACTGTAGCTATGATATTCTCCTTTGACTCTGTATCCTCCACTTATTTTTCCTTTTTCTTACTCTTCTTAGGCTTCTTACACTGATTCTTGTAGTGCCATTTCTCACCATAGTTGTAGCAAGTAATATCTTTTCTTGACCTTGATTTGCTTCTACTTTCATATGAATTATCTCTATTTATAGACTTGACCATCCTCTATTCTCTGAGACAAGTGCCTCTGAGAAGTTGTTGAATTCTTTCTCCTCAACACCTCATTCAACAAACTGCCTGTTACTATTCATGGTGACAACACCGTTTGGTGCAGAATTACTTAGGAAAACCACCCGTGTCTCCCAACTTTCTGGCAATAAACTGAGAAGTAACAATGCCTGCAACTCATCATCAAGAGACATTTTCATAGAGGATAACTGGTTATGAATACTCTGCATTTCATTCAAATGCTCAGCAATAGAAGCACCCTTTTTATATTTCAGATTTACTAGTTTTCTGATCAATAAAGTCTTGTTGCTAGCTGTTTTTCTCTCATAGAGACTTTCTAACTTTTTCCAAAGAGAGTTTGCAGAAATCTCAGTGGAAACATGATGAAAGACACTATCATCCAACCACTGCCGAATAAAACTGATTGCTTTCCGATCTAACATGATCCAAGCATCATCTGTCATTGTAACGGGCTTTGCTTTGGCCCCTTCCAAAGGACCATATAGATTCTTGCTATACAAGAGGTCCTCTATCCTTTGTTTCCATATCATCCAATTGTTTCCGTTCAAACTGATCATGCGGGAAACATTACCGGCCTCCATGCTCGCACACAAAAATTCACAGGCTCTGATACCAGTTGATGGGAAAGAATCCGTGTACGAGCAAATACTAGCAGACCGTAATACGTAGCGGAATAATAAATAAAATGCGCAAACCACACAATCACAGAAACATCAAGATTTACCTAGAAAATCCCTCCAAGATAAAGGGAAAAAACTACGGGCAAGCCAGAGAAGAAGATCCACTATAGAATAATAAATATCCAAGTCTCAAAGTCCCTTGCAAGAACTTGAGAAATAATCACAAGAGAATAATAGGGATATAAGGATTACGTCACTGAAAAATGTGGTCTCCTGCGTTACCTCCTTATTTTCTTCCCTTTCCTTCTTCTTATTCTCTTGTTTTTCTTTTGCAGCACCTTCACGTAATTCCTGGAGTGGAAGTCCTCCCACGTAGTCAAGCACCAAGCAGCCCTTTCTTTTCTTTCCTTAGCAATCCATGCTCCTAGAAAAAGAGAAATACTCGTTACCTGCTCCATCTCTTTTTTCGAGACGGCTGCTCCTTGAAAAAGAGAAAACCAAAAGAGGAAGGTGGCTGCTCTTCCAAAAAACCAACTAAGAAACCGTGGAAAAAAAGCTATGCCATGCTTTTAGCCCTAATGCGCTGAATAAGTGGGCTATGGGCCCAATAAATAGAAGCGTCATCCCAAAGAACGGATAGGTTGTGCTTGGAGATGATGTGATCACGAGAGCAATGATTCGCTAAGTGTACATAGAAAATAAAGTACATCAGCAATGAAAATAAAGTGATAATGTCTAGCAAATTTGCTAAGAAAAAAGTTTTTTTTGCACCGTCTTTGATAAAAGAGAAATGCATCAAATGTGCTCATTGATCACATATTTTAATTTATATACAGGACCATAACATGCGCATGGACTAACAGTCAATAACTCCAAAAGCGGTGCATAAAATTATTCCTTTGCTAAGTATATATATATATATACACCCGTAACTTAAAAGAGGAAGCTGAGAGAAGGTCTCCGGCTCCCGTCCTTCCACTTCTTTTGGTCGCTACGTATTAGGTGCATTTAATGTTGGTTTGTTTTTTTTCCTCCCTTCCTTGTAAAGCGGCTTCATAGAGCTTCCCTCCGTTTTCTTTCGATTGGCGCATTATTTATTATTTATTTATTTTCTTGACACCGTGGGAACTTGACGTTTTTTTTTAAAAAATTTCTCTTCCTGCCTCTACTATTTTCCCTTCTCTTCTTTTATATTTCTTTATCTTTTACCTACATATATTTGCAAACTATTAATTTCTTAACCGTTTAAACGACTATTTTTTTATAGTTGGTTTCTTTTCTTTTTTTCGTGAGAAACATTTTTTTCAATTGAAAACTTTTTTAATCAAACTATTAATTTTTTAGTTTTTTAGAGAGAATATTTTTTATCAAGTTATTAATTATTTTTAGTTATTTTTTTATAGCAAGCTATTAATTTTTTTTTTTTTTTGGTTTGATCTTTTCTTTTTGCTTAATGAAACCTTTTTTTATACTTTTCCCTCCCTTGAAAGGTGGTTTCATAGGGTTTCCGCCAGCCTCCATTTCCTTTTGATTGCCCCATTTAATGCCTGCCGTTCTTTTTTCCTTTCATACTTTTTTTCCATTCTCATCTTCTATATTTCTTTTTCTTTAGCTATATATGTTTTCAAACTATTAATTTTTTTAAACCTATTAAACAATAAATTTCTTTAAGTCATTTCTTTTTCTTTCGTTGTATAGAACAATTTTGCTCTGATTGAAATTTTTTTACAACAAGTTATTAATTTTTTAGCAGATTTTTTTTTCCTCCTAGAGAATAATTTTTTAGTTAGAAACTATTTTTTAATCAAATTATTAGTTTTTTAGTCAATTTTTCTTAGAGAAATATTTTTTCAATTGAAAATTATTATTTTTAGCTTAGCTCATGTTCAATATTTTATTTTTTTACCTAGTCAGAAAGCAAGCTGATTATTTTTTAAGTGGAGAATCAATTTTGCATCAAACTATTAATTACTTTTGTGGATTCTTTTTTCTTTTCTCCCAAGAATTTTTTTTTATTCTAATTGAAAACTATTTTAACATCAAATCGTTAATTTTTTAAGCTAATTCTTTTTTTTTTCTGATGGAAAACTTTTTTCTTCAATTTAAAATATTTTTTTACATCAAACTATTAATTTTTAGCCTTTTCTTTATTTTTTCACTAAAGAATTCTTTTATTGAAACTATAAATTTTAATTATATCAATCTATTTATTTTTTTAATCAGTTCTTTTTCTTTCACGAGGTTTTCAGTCCAAAACAATTAATTCTGTTTATCCCAGCCCATATTCACTATTTTCATTTCTTTTTTCTACCGTACAAAAGGAAGCTGATTATTATTTTTTAGTGGGGAATCATTTTTTTTCTGATTTATGGGAAGGAAGGCAATATTAAAAACTTATGGAAACTTAATTATCAAATGCATATGGCTTTTATTTTATAATAAGTTTTTTTATATTAATTGTACTTCTTTCTCTCTCTCTCTCTCTCTCTCTTCTCTCTCTCTCTCAGTGGAAAAAAATCAATGGCAAATAGCTTGTTAGCCATATAAATATAAAAAAACCTATTACATGCATAACTAAACTTTAAAAATTATAAATTTTAATTTATTATCAGATTACTGAGTATAAATATATGTTGTTTGACACGTAATATTATATGATAGTTATTATAAGTAGAGTTTAATGTGATTAAATTTCTATTTACCATTTAGTTTTTACTAACCCTTGATATAATATTTAAATAATCTTTAATTAAAAAATTCATGTTATAATTAAATATCTAATATTTAAATGACTTTTTATTAAAAAATTTATGGCACAAATTGAAAACTTATTTCAGCTTCTGCTGTTAGATGGCTGGTGTTTTGTTGCTCTTTTCTTTTATAATCTTTATATAAAAATATATTTTAATGATGTTATATTTTGTTATTTGTCTCCATCCAAATTGCATTATTGGCAATCTAATTCGCATACTTATTTCCGTCTCTTTAGGTATGAGATGGCCTAAATATTTCAATTATGAGAATATTCTAAATATTAGATTATATTTAGTTATGCAAAAAAAAATAATAAAAATATAACAAATAAATGATAAGTAATGAAATGATTCAAAGTGAAAAACTAAATTTTTTATATCATATATAAAGCTAAATTAAATAACTCTTAAATATTATTTAACTATGAACTTAAAGTATTATCCAAGGAGAATATTCTAAAGGCTTTATTAGGACTATAGTAACTATTTTGGTAATAACCCCATAACTATTACAAATAATTTTATTCCATTTGAATTATGTTTATATTTTTCTAAAACATTATTTTAAGAAAATATTTCACCTATTTTTAATCCTTAATTTCAAATTAATTATTTTTCAAAATTTATAAATATTTTAATATAATGCGTAATAATTTTATTTAATTTTAAAATATAAAAATATAAATAAATATTTTTTTATCTTATTAATTCAACCAGCACTTGTGCACCCCTTCTTATCTCATTACTTAAAACAAAGTAAAAAGCATGAATAATCAACTTGAAAGGTTTATTATATTATTGCCACGTGTCCAACCATGTTAATTCTTTTTTATCTCGTTAATTTCAATTCATGTTTCGCAACTTTGGAAAATAAAAAATTATGAAAAAAAATATTCAAATTTGAAAGTTTATTCTAAAGTTTGGCATAACCTTCTTTAAGCTCACGTTAATTTAATCTATTCTTGTTCAAGCATGTATTTAATATATGATTATAAGATGCCCAAACAGATACTGAAGCTCTAAAAATTTTTATATAAAATATAATTCTTTAAAATAATTTATAAATAAAAATAATAGATCAATTTATAATTTGGTCTATAAAAATTACTACATTTTAAAACTTTTCTTTTTTACATTTAAATCAAATCAATACAAAAAAAAGCCTAAATTTCAAACTCTTTATCTTATTTTATTTCTAAAATTAAATCAAATCAAATCAATGAAATTTTTTTTTAAAACTTTTATCTTATTTTTATTTTTAAAATTAAATCAAATCAATGCATGTGTGACTATGAAAGTTATATATTTCATATTATTTTAAAAAATAATAGCTTAAAATATAAAAAAATATTTCTAAATTTTAAAACTTTTTATTCATGTTTTTAGTTTCAATCAAATCAGTCAAAAAAAAAATCTAAATTATTTTTTTTTAGTTTTATTTTTTTAATTTAAATTAAATCAATATTCATGCAATTATGTTTGATAAAATTTAACTGCTTTCACTTTACAAATATATTATATCAGTGACCATATGCCCTTCTACGGTTCTACCACTAATTTAGCATGACTATTGCGGACCTTGCCCGTGTCGCAATGCTAGCTAGAGGAGCTCGAAAATGCCGTCGAGATGAAGAGCAAATGATGAAGGACAATCGCTGCCTCATAAATTTCACACGTGACAAATCGTAAAGCATTGCGACAAACCTCAATTTCGCTTTGGAGCTCAAAATGGCGTTAAAAATAGTGTTGAATAAAAAAATTGTTATTTTTGACTAATATAGGATAGAGTTTATATAGTTGAGAAAATAATTAACTTTTTATAATAATAATTTTGTTCTTAACAAATAACTTTAGAGAGAAATAATTATTCTTTTATTTCCTAAAAAATAAATTTAAAAAATAATTATAAATTATCTTTTTAATTAATTTTTTTAAGCTTATTATTTATAGTTATAATTTTTAAAAATGGAAAAATAATCAGAAATATTTTTCCTTATTTTGTATTTCAAACGCAGCCTTGTCCGAGCCCAAAGTGGCCACAACCTTCGCACGGCATCCCCATCCGGCGGATCGCAGCACCGCCTCGCCTCCCACTCTTAAAAAAAATAAAGGAAAAAAAAAAAAGTCCCCTTGTCGCCCCCCCGTCCCCACAAAAGGTAGAGAGAACTGGACCATCATCCCGGCCGCCCCCTGTTCCTCTTGTGAGACGGCTCTCTCACTACCATCCCCACTCTCTCCCTTTATATAGCCCTTGCTCATCCTCCGTCGATCCATTCTTCCACCGACTCGAATTCCCTTCTCCTCCTTTTCCCACTTTCTCCCCTTGCCCTCCTCGCCGCCGCCATGGCATCCGAATCCGACGTCGTCGACGACGCCGCCGAGGTCGAGAAGCTCTACGAACTCGGGGACCGGCTGAACGAGGCCAAGGAAAAGTCCCAGGTGCCCTTTGTCTCATCTTCCCCTCGATTCTTTAAGCTAACCCTCTTGTTTCTCTGCTGCTTCTATGATTTCTTCTGACTCTAGGGTTTTGATTGTGGATTGGGGATGTTGGTGGTAGCACGCGAGCGACTATGAGGGGATCATAATGGCGGTCGGAGGGAAGAGCGTGAAGGCGAAGCAGCTGGCGGCGCAACTCATCCCGAGGTTCTTCAAGTTCTTCCCAGGCCTCGCGCTCCAGGCCATGACCGCACAGTTTGATTTGGTCGAGGAGGATGAGCTTGCGGTTTGTTCTGCTTCTCTTGCTTCTTGAATTCTAGGGTTATGCATATCTAAGCACTTGTTTTTTTTTAAATTTTTTTTCCCAATTATTGAAAGGTTTCAGATGGCCTTATAGTCTGAATGAACAAAACCAGGCATGCTAAAAATTTTAATATGTAATGATCTGGAAACTCCTCCCAGAGGTTAATATTTGGGATCGCAAAATAGGAAAAAAGAGTAGAAATAGCATTAGGATTTAGTTTATGAGCTCGATTTTCCTATTTTCAAAAACAAATGTACTTCACTGAAATCACAGGCTTTTTTTTTTTTTTTTTATGAGCATCGCTAAAAAATGCACCGTGAGGAGTACATATCTAATTTCTCATTCTGCATTCTCTCTCTCTCTCTCTCTCTCTATCACATTCTGCACTCTTTAAAGATATGTGTTTTTATCTTTTTATTGAACTTGATGTGCAAAGGCTTACAAGTCCTGAGTTTCATTGCTTTCTGTTCTTAAGGGGCCATCATCGAGACATTCATACAGGCCAACGGTATAAGCTTTCCTTGTATTTTTGCACACTGAATGCTTGCTGTGATATTTGTTTGAACTTATCAATTCTTGGCTTCCTCAAATTACTTTTCTGACAATTAATTTTCCAAATTAATAATTTGAATAAATCAACTAATGATAGTGTTAGTTCCTTGTTGCTTGTGTGAGGAGTTTTGCTTCATTTTGTTGTGTTGGCATACACCACTAACACATCTTATATTCAAGCATAGGCTGATTTTTTATTTACATTTATTAATGAGTAGTTGTATTAAGAGCATCGCTAATTGGAAGAGCATGGCTAATTATATTAATCATTGATGAGCCTTACAGTTGTGTATCAAATTTTCTTTTTGGGTTTTATAATCCCGTATTCTCATTTCTAGAATTAATAATTTTCCCTAGTTTCATTCAAATTAGTTTTTTATTCCCGATTTACAGATCAGAGTGCAAGCTATTCGTGGGCTTCCTCTTCTTTGCAAAGATACACCAGAACACGTTTCTAAAATCGTAGATGTGCTTGGTCAACTACTAACAGTTGGTACACTTTTCATCCCCCTTCATTTCTATGTCTTTAAATCATTGTTTTTTGTGGTGTTACCTATTTATGTGGTTCTTTTTTTGCTCTAGAGGAAAATGTGGAGCGTGATGCAGTGCATAAAGCCATCATGTCCCTTCTAAGGCAGGATGCAAAAGGTAATACACTTATGGTAATAACAACCAAAAGCAATAGCCATAGGAAACTAGCTTTATCTGGCTATTTGGGTGCAGTAATATTAAACAACTTAATTTGCTTTGTCTAGCATAGTTTAGGCTGCTTTTATATGTAGTACTTCCCATGTTAAATGTTTTTAAAATGGAACCATCTTCTCATATGATATAAAGATCTAGCGATTAGAAGCCTAACATGCCATAATCACATGATAATATTTGTAGATTGCTTTCATGAACAAAATTCCCTGTCTTCTGTTGTATATTTCTTTGAACATCATGGACGGGCCTTTTGTTTTCTTGTGGGGAAAAACAAAGCTTGTGGGGAAAAACAAAACTAGCCACATTGTTGCAAACATAGTATTCATTTCACAAGTAGATTAGTCTTGTTGCAAGCGCACATTGAATTCGCATGCTGCCTTGCCACTATTGGACTTCTTCTCTAGGGCTGCAAATGAATGGTCATGAACATCTCATGCTCAATTGGTAATGGCTTGTTCAAACTTGTTTCAACCCCCCAAAAAGGTGCCAGCTATTAAAATCGATGGGCCATCGCTTTCACCACTAGCCCTAATTAGGTGCAAGAATGATGAAGCGAAGGTTTGGAAGATTAAAGTGTAGAAAGGCCTATAAATTATTTGAACAGAATGTTCTTAGATGATTGAAATGATATATTTTCGTTTTGGTTATTGGATCTCAAAGAAAAGCAAGATATGGAGATCCAAAATGACATTATGATACAATAATTATGGAACTTATTTGATATTGATGAAATAATGGTAGAAAAATGTAGGAGAAATGTGGGGTAGGTGCATGAATGGGAGTGTGGCCTAACAATTGGATTAACATTATTAGCAGAATTTCTGAACTTATTTGATATTGATGAAATAATGGTAGAAAAATGTAGTAGAAATGTGGGGTTGGTGCATGAATGGGAGTGTGGCCTGACAATTGGATTAACATTATTAGCAGAATTTCCTGACAACTGATGCCTTGTATATCCACATTTGTAGGTCTTGGTAGGATTTTACTTGGAGCAACTAAACAGAGTCTGAGCTTGTTGTTGCAGTTTAAACCAAAATTCTAAACTCAAAATTGTTCTGGTAGCAATTGTGGTGATTTTATGCAAATGTTCCTTTTGGTTTAGACTGTGGCTTCAATTGCTGCCCTGTTTGGTCCATGCCAGCCAGCGTGTACCTTGCTGGGCCTGTACCGGTACCTAGCACTGGTTGGCACAACACTGATTCAGTCCTTATAATGGGCCTTTTCAATCTTTTTTAACTGTTCCAACATGAAATGACATGTTTCCTGATGTGGCACTGCATAGTACTAGTTTAGATAAATAAACTAGAATGCTTTACAAATAAATTGCATGAAGCTGGATTTTTTTTGTCCCCCCTTTCTTGACATATATCTTATTGATAATTTTTTATTTTATGCAGCCTCATTGACAGCATTGTTTAAGCATGTTGAGATAGGCATGGAACTAGTCCGTGAAAAAGTTATTTGTTTCCTTAAGGACAAGGTAAATATATCTAAGTCTGCAGGTCTTCTTATGCAAAATAATGTTTCGCATCTGAGCTAGAAAGATTTCCAAATCAGGTGTTTCCTCTTAAAGCTGAGCTATTGAAGCCTCAAGTGGAAATGGAAAGACATGTCACTGATTTGGTGAAGAAAGTAAGTTTCTGATTTTTCCATTAGAGTTGTGATTCTATTTTGACTTACTGTTGATCCTTTTTTTTTGGGGGATAATTATGACATCTTGCGCCAATTTTATTTTATCACCTGCCAAAAATGCTCTAACACAGATATTGTTATGTCTCAGAGTCTACAAGATGTAACAGGTGCTGAATTTAAATTGTTTATGGACTTCCTGAGGAGTTTTAGCATATTTGGGGACAGTGCTCCTCGTGAGCATATTCAAGAACTGATCGAGATCATTGAAGGCCAGGCTGACCTTGATGCACAATTTAATGTAAGTGATCATGATGATTAAATAATGGAAAGGATGAAATGTTCTTGATGATGGAGTGGTCAACTTATGGTATCATGATATGTTGATATCATGATTGATTAATCTCACCGACTACCATGAACTTGTCTTTTTCGAAACAGATATTATATAACCCTGCCATTAAAATTTAAACTATGAAATGTGTAAAAAGAATCTATATAATGTTTATTTTATTGCAATTCAATGTATTTAATTTGCACATCTGACGTGCCAATGAACTACTTATGTGCCTTTCACTACCTATAATTCAAACTTAATGAATTTTGTATCTTTCCAGCAAGGATGACAATACTTATTTCTGCCTTTGATTTTTCTTTGTAGCATCATTCTGTAAATGGGTATACAATCCTTGGTGGCCTGTCCCAAGGCTCATCTGGTTGTCCTCTCTTCTTTTACTATCAAACAAGAAGGCTGTTTGAAGTGAGGGGGGTCAAGTTTTCTTGGTAATCTTTTATTCCTGGAAATAGAAGATTTCTGAGAATTAAAGATTAACACTCCTCCCCCTGTTAATCCTATATTCCCAAATTGAGTGCAAATGAGATATTTAGAAACAATTTGTTGTATTTCAAATGTAGGAATTTCAGATGCTGACTAATTTACCTAGGAATGTTCACTTCAAACAGCCTCTAAGAGCTTCTTCTTGTCTGTCTGTTGTGCTGTCCTTTTTCTGCTTTTCTCTTCCCTCACTTCTCCTTTTCTTTTGTCATTTTCTCATCATTTTTAAAATTTTTACATTTTCTTAATGAAAAGCTGGTGGGTGTTCCTTCTCTTTCTCCTGGAAAGAAGGGTATAAAATTCCGTAGTCTAAATAGGATACCATTTTTCAGAAAAGTTCACTTAACTCATTGTTTGTCCTTTTACTAATTAATGCTTATATTATAGTAGAAACCTGACTACTCTTAAGGGCGATCTGATGGCTTGGTAGAATCTCTTATTTTTGAAGTGGTTGGTATTCTCCTAATTTTTTTGGTCAAGTTATAGTCCACTCCAGTGGAGGAAAATAGGTAGTTCGTACTTCTTAGTAGCAAGTATTTCAATACCAGATTATGTCAGCCCATACTGGGCATGCTGACTCATACCTGCTGGAAGCCAATACTAAGTTCGTCCCTATACCACATGTCAGCACGGCAACACTACACCAGTGAGTACCAATATGGGTACAAGAATTGTACTAAAAATCTAGCTTAGTACAATGTTGGAATAATTGTAAAATGACTAATTATGTTGATTGAAATTGGACATCAGATCCTGAGATTCCCCCATATGCATGTGTGGCGCTTACTTAGATTACTCACTAGCTGATCCCTATTGTGCTTAAATTAAACACTAGTTTCTCTACTAATTAAGATTTAGTGCTCCTCCAATGACAAAAAAAAAATCAACATTTCTGTTTATTTTGATTAATAGAGTGTTCAATATACTATGCATTTTATGCTAGATTATAGAAGCATATACTTCGTTTTTGTCTTAAAGGGAAAAAAAAACTTGTGTACCTAAAAAGCCTTACAGTGAAGTTTGATGCCCTTAATTTAGGGGATAAGAAAAATTTATTGAGGATTTTAATGAGGATTCATGTGAATTATGAAAAGATTATTCAATGGAAATGGTTTTATGACCAGATGCTTGATAAATTTACATTAAGGGTCCGTTCTTGAAAGGGCATCAAAAGTTACTTAGAAATTTACATTCTCTTGGATAAGTGTTACTTATTCAATGCTTTGATGGGAAAATTATTTACCCATATTTTTTTATGCATTAACAAGTAACTTTGGTATTTATTACCTTTGTTCTTTTGTATAGTTTCCTAAGTAAGTTGCTAAGATCTATCCATCTCTTTCATAATACCGTTTATGCTTCCCAGCCACAAAGAAGAGGAGGAAAAGAAAAAGAGGAGGGCGGTTAGAGGTTGGGTGGGGTCAGCATTGGATACTGCATCAGGAGAGGCTGTGCTTTTCTTGAGGGTGACACTGGAGGGTGGGGGGCAAAGCTTGAGGCCTACAGCATTTCTCTATGTGCTTCATGAGGGCGGTGCTGGAGAGTGGTCATAGGTTAGGTGGAGGTCAGGTTTTGTTGGGGGGGGGGGGGGGGGGGGGGTGGCAACCATCTTCTTGCCTCTGTTCTTCATTGAATGTGATTAGAGGCTGCAACAAGGTCAAGAGAAGAAAAGAGAAAAAATAATGATGTAAAAGAATTGACGAGGGCAAGGTCAAGTAGCAAGTGGTGCCTAAGATCGTGCATGTGGGGTAGAGACAATTTTCTTAGTTTCTTTCATTGAACACGGCCAAAAGCAAGAGAAAAAAACATGAAGTCAATAGAAGAAAAGAGAAACCAACAATATAAAAAATGATGGAGAAGATAGAGAAACAAATCTGCTAGACTTACCGATACCCATTGATCTTTTGATTGGAAATTAAATGGTGATTGCAATGGTGTCACCTAAGATAGTGTTTGTTGCAAATAAAGAGAGCTAGTGAATATCGTGAGAGAAGGCAAGGATACTTTTGGAATAAAAATGAGGCATTTTATCAGATTGATGGGGACCAACTTACCCATCTCCCTAGTAGGCAAATCTTTTCTTCTATTTCATGGGCAAATAATGCTCGTAGGAAATTAACTTAGCCATCTAATTTCCTTGAATGGAGTAAAGAACATGGACAAGTTGGTCGATGGAAAAGTTGACCAATTTTTCCAGGAAACATATTCATTAAAGAATGGAGCCTAGGGATTGTTTGAGAGAGGGGCTTAGAGGGGAAAGGAAAGTAAATGAGCGGTATTCGAATATCTCCATTTCAGATTTTTTTAAGTGGAAGAAGTGTTTAGGAGGTTCTCAATACCCTCCTAAACCTTTCAATAGCAACAATTTTTAAACCCCTAAATCAGGGGTTTTGCGAGGGTTTACTTTCTTTTATTTAATCAGGTACAAAACCCTCCTTTCCTTACTATATTTCATAAGACTTCCAAATAAGGGCTTATACTCCACCTTTACTTTTCCTTCCTTTACTTTCCCCTCTAACTCCCAACTAGAGGGTAAGTGGATGACTGGAATTGATATAGCATTTTTCAGAATGTCAAAGTTGAAATTGCTTTATAACTTGGAAGCCTCTTGCTAATTGCATGTTTAGGCATATAAACTTGATTGCATTTGTGGAATGAATGCATATGTGTCCAGAGTATGTTTTAATTATATGTCTTGAAGAGGATTAGTCATGTCCCTGGTGTTGTTAATTATTCCTCTAAGCCGAGTGAAGAAGATAGCCATTGATTTGGTGCACTCATATGAAATTATTTAACATTGTGGCCTCAATTATAAATGTGATGTACACCAAAGTGCCGGGGACTGCAATGGGAAACTGCAAAGACATGACAAAACCTTTAACTTTGTCATACTGCTGCTAAGAAAACTATTGAGAACTTGAAGTGCTGATTTAAAGAGCTGTTGTTTTTTTAAAGGGCAAGGTTCATTATCAGTAATGGTTTTGTGTAACATAAAAATGAAAATCCATTCTTCATCAGAGTTTCAACTGAGCAGGGTGCTCTAGTCACTTGAAGAATAGGTAATTTTTGACCTGATTGACATATTGAAATTCAAGACAACATTGAGCAACAATATGCTGGTGCCTCCACTAAGATGATTTTGGTGTGATGAGTAGCCACGAAAAATTTGGGATGTTTCTGAATACTATAACAAAATTTAAGGTATATTTTGCAGCCTCCACTGTGATGCATGATCGATTCGCATGCAAGTAATTTTTTTTAATGATTAATAATTGCAGTTGATTATTCTCCCAAAGTAATAGCTTAAGAGGGATTCAGGAAAATTCATAGTAAATCCGCACGCGAAACAGTTCCTAAAAAATTCATAGTAAATCCTCTGCTTGATCCTGATGCCCGCACCACATTGCCTAAATCATGGACAACAGGAGCTTGTTGTGGATTGTTGCCATGATCTAAGAGAATTTTACTGAGTTTCCATTGCACATGACATTTTCTTGAATCCTATTCAACCTAGACAAGTTATGAACTAACAGGTCTTGGAAGTAGAAGAAGCTGAGTTCTAAAATGTTTTCCTGGAATAAAGGATTGACTGTTTCTTCATAAAACTAGAGTTGTTGAGAAAAGAAGAATAATGTTTATAATGGGATTGAAATTGATTGGGGCTGCACTCATGATGGAATCATTTGCAAGAAATTAATCATTTTGGAAGAGAACTGGCTAAAATGGATGAGATTGAGTCCTTGTTTTTTTTTTGGTAAGTTTCATTTATTCATAGTTGAGAAAGTATTTTTGAGCAAATGAATGAACCTTGTAAGCTTTAAGAACAAGCAGGTGATTACAGAACCAAATATATTGGTTGCAAAATTTCAGTCTGGCAACAAGATGCGCTATGGTTGGTTTTTGACTAAAAGACTGGAGCAGAGATGCCAAGTTGCTTTGAGACAAAGGAATTTAGCTGCACTAGCTCTCACTGGATGCTAATTAAAAACATTTAGTGCACAAGAAATTTATGAACGAAGACAAACAAAATGTGCTAAACCAGGCGGAAGGTCCATTTCATGCCATTTCATGTGATTTTAGTTGGCTTTCAGAATGTTACATTTTATCTAATAAGCCTTGAGCTCGTAATATTGGTGATCTGTTATGATTTTCGCTTCTAAGAAGTTAGAATGTAAATTTTGAAGTTCATGGAGTTAAAAGCAAGGGGCAAATTCCCATATTCTTGCAATCATTTGTTGAAAGACTGATTCTTTTCTTTGTAAGCTATCCTACCTTAGTTGGATGTTTTAAATCGATATATACTTGAATGGTGGTGTATAAATATCTTGAATGGCTAGATTTGATTTTGTTTTTTCCACTGACATGCTATATTTAGATTTATGAAGATCTTTAAAGCTGATTCCTGGATAGCTGGTATAAGCTCTGCTGATTTTGTATCAGGGAAAACAGGCCATTCTTATTTACATGGATTTGCTTTTTTCCTTTATTCGTCTCTTTTACAGCCAACTTCTCTTTGCCCATTTCCCATTTACTATTTTTTTTATAATTTTAAAATCTAAATAAAACTTACAATCTAGAATTCTATTCACGATCCAATTCAATATTAGCTCCTCTGACTTATGATTGGATGCTGATCTTGCTAATATTGGGTCTGATAATTCCTTGAGCTTCAAGAACATATTCCTTCTGCCTTTTTTTTTTAAAAATTTATAAAAAACAGATCCTTTGATCAAATTGCCCCTTAATCACTTGTGATGCTGTCGTAGGGTGGTCATTTTGGTGACATCAGTATGCACATTTTGTTCGGACACTAATGCTTTGTTCTATTCAGAACAAGTTCTTTTCTTTGGAGACTGTAAGGAGTATTGTAGTCCAGTCTTCTTCATAATATTTCTTTAGCTATTAATAATTTTGTTGATCATGTTGTAGTTAACTATTTTCCATCTATGTACAAAATATGAGTTTTATACATAGTTGCTCTAAAGTTTGGATAAAGGAGGGTTGTGGCAAGTTGGTGACTAGCATAAACTATAGGAACATTTTGATGAGCATGAATCTATTAGAAAAAATCGTTGGGGCAACTTCTACTTGCGACACGCTACATCAAACCTAAGGTGTAGTGGAGAGTTTTGCAAGGGTTAGGTACATCGTTCTTCAGAAGTGACGTGTTATATTAGTGCTTGGATGTGAAGAGAAGGTAAGGGTCTTTACACTTCTTCGGGCAGGTGAGTAAAGAAGTTAGTTTACAAAAGTAGAATATGTTTAACAACTTTGGAATATAGGGTCATTGATAGAAAAATTAATAAAACTAATAAATACAATGATTAGAACTAATATGGCTTACTTGCAAGAGATTAAGTGGGTAGGAGAAACAAAAAAGGTTGTTTATAAACTTCAGTATATAGTAAAAAAATAAGAATAAAAATGAAGTCAGAATTATTGTAGATAAAAGTTTACAAGATGAGAGTTTTAAATATTAAAAGAGTAGGAGATAGAATAATTTTTGATTAAATTGGTGTTAGAAGAGGAGCCTGTCAATATTATTTGTGCTTATGCTCATTAAATGGATTTATATAATGCTACAAGCAACCCTTTTGGGATGACATGGATGGAATAATTTAAAAGATTCTTAGTAGAAAAAACATTTATTGGAGAAGATTAAATGGACGTGTGAAAATATAATGAAGGTTTTGAAAGAAAACATAGGGATTATGATTTTAGAGGTAGAAATGAAAAAGTAGATGCCATTTTATAGTTTATCATGGCATATGATTTATTATTAGCTAACACATTTTTTTAAAAAAAGATTCTCATTAAGAACTTTTAACAGTGGGTATAATGTTAAATAGATTTTTTCTTAATAGAAAGTTTGAACAGATTTTGTGTAAAGATTGTAACATTATATTGGGTGGGAGTTTAACCACTCAACATAGATTAATGGTTATGGATGTATGTATATGAAAATGAAGGACTAAAGAATATAGGAATCCAAGGACTAGGTCGTGGCATTTGAAAGTGGCATTTGAAAGGAGAGAAACTGATTGTTTTTAAGGATAAAATGATGAAGGGAAGAAAATAGAGTGTAAATGGGGAAATCAATACTAGATGGGAAGAGTTGGTTGAAAGTATTAGGAAAATAGTTGCAAAGGTGCTAGAAAAATCAAAAGAGAAGTGCCATATGATGAGAATATTTGATAGTAGAATGAGAAAGTTTCATTAGCAATTAATGTTAAAAGTGTTATAGAAAGCTATTTAAATATAAGAGTAAAGAAATGTATGAAAGTTATAAGATGGTTAAGAATGAAGTTAATATGGCAACCCAGGAGGATAGAGTTAGTGTATGAAGAGTTATATCAAAAGTTAGAAACTAAGGATGGGGACACACAAATATGTATAAGATTCCAAGATTAAGAGAAAGGAAAACTAGGAATATGACTTAGGTTAAATGTATCAAAGATGAAGATAAAACATTATTTAAGGAGGATTGGATCAAAAGAAAAGATGGAGAAGTTATTTTAAAAATTATTAAATAAAAATCATATAGATGATTTAAGGTGCCTTACTAGTTTCATTAAGGATAGAGATATTAAGTGTAATCATAGATTTAGGATATTTGAGGTAAAACAGAATATGAAAAAGATGAAAATAAATTGCATGATGCTTGATGAATGGAGGAAGAGTGTTATTGTACTGATTTATAAGAATAAAGGTAACATTAAAAATTGTTCTAAGTATATAACTCATGAGATATACTATGAAACTTTGGAAAAGAATGATTGAGCATAGGTTGAGATGTGATACAAAAATATCAAAGAATTGAGTTGGTTTCATGCTAGGAATGTTGATCATGCAAACTATTTTTCTTCTTATAAAGTTGACAGAGAAGTATAAAGAGATGAGATCTTTATGTACTTTTTTTTTAATGAATTTAGAGAAAGTATATGATAAAGTTTAGTCTTAATGGTAGGGTGTTAAAAAAGAGATAAGTATCCGTCATATATATATAAACATAAATAAGAACATATAGGATGGAGTGGTTAGTAGTATAAGAACCACTGAACATAGTACCAGTGAGTTTCTAATCGAGGATCTGCTCCAAGTCTTTACCTTATTATGCTGGTTAGGAAGGGGCTTATTAGACATGTTTGGAATAATATTATATGGTATAGGCTATTTACAAATGATATAGTATTAGTGGATGAAACTAAGGTTAGGATTAATTGTAAGTTGAAATTACGAAGTACATTAGAATGGTAACATTTGTTTCATGTAAATAGAGAAATGTTGTCTAAATTTTTATAATATTATTTTTGTCACAAAATTTACTTATTTTAGTGATTTTGCATAAAAAAATAAAATTTATAATCCATGTGTGTTATATAAAATTTGTAATTCATTGATATAAGAATCTTATGTATGAAATAAGAAAAATGGAGTTTATTAACTTTGTAAATCATTTTTTGGATATGTGGATATTAGGGATGGCAGTTTCAACACCTAATGCCGAGACTTGCCTTGCCCCGCCCCGTTCGGAATGGGGATTCCTTGCCTTTTTTGGGGACGAGGATAAGGATGGGGATTATTTTTGTCCTCACTAGCAAGGATGGGTTATGGATGAAAATAAGTATATTCTTGCTCTGTTGGCTTTGTATAATAATCTTACATATTTTTGTATTTACAAAATATCTTCATAATTTGTACTAAAAATTTATATATATTATGAGGAGAGGGGTGGGGTGAGGCGGGGCGAGGTGGGGACCTGGATGAATCTTCCACACGGGGCTGGGATGGGGATGAAAAAAAAATCCCCATTTATGGGGACAGGGTTGGGATGGGTATTTTTTTTCTTTAGGGGGGCTGATGATACGGATTAGGATCCTTGACCCACCTCGTCCCACTCGGCCCCCATTGCCGTCCCTAAAGGATTATAGTAAATTTAAAATAAATATAATTACATTTCTTAAGTTTTATTGCACATCATAAATACTGAAATAGAATTAGCATTTCATTTTAGCTTGATTCCTTTCTTCAACCAAATACTAGAATCATTCTGCCTGTTCCATTTCATTCCTGTCTTGATTTCATTCTTGCCTCGATTATATTCTTGCCTTGATTCTATTCTTGCAATGAAGCAAGGCATAAGGGTTTTGAGTCAAGTAGGATAAAGATGGAATATATGAAATGCGATTTTTTAGTAAAATTAGAGATAGAGATGAAGGCAGATTAGAAGTTGAAGATTATTAAGTTATTAAAGGTCATCGGTTTTTGATATTTAGAATTGATTATTCATGAGGGGAGATTGATTAGAATGGTGCTCAAAGAATTAAAGCAGATTGGATAAAATGGAGAAGCATAGCTGGATATGATTTGATTGTAAGATATCTTTAAGTTGAAGAGTAAATTTTAGATAGCTCTAGGAGCAGTTATATTTTATAGCACAGAATGTCCGATTAGAAAACTATATGCATACAGGATTATATGTACGCAAGATAAATGTGGCTGGAATGAGAATGTTAAGATGGGTAGAGGGTAACAGAATAAAAAGTAGAATAAGAAATGAAGTTATTTGTAAAAAGATGAAGGTAGCATTGATTGAGGAAAAAATGAGAGAAGGATGACTTAGTTTTTTGGGTATTTACAATGTAGACATAGGATGTAGCAGTATTAAGGAATGATTTGACATATGTAGGGATGCAGCAGTATTAAGGAATGATTTAACATATGTAGAAGAAAAAAGAGGTAGAAATAGATCAAAAATTATACAAGAGAAAGTAATAAAAAATTAACATATTTATATCCTAGAGAGCATGGTTCTAAATTGGCAGAATGGAGAAAAAAGGTAGCTGGCGCCAACTAGATTGGGATTAAAACTTTGGTGGTGATGTTGTTGATGTTATTGTTGTTTTAATTAACCATCCTTGTGGATGCAATGAAATACGTGAGGATGATTTCTGTTCTCTTCCCCGAGTAAACAAAAATTTCTGTTACTGGATATAGCATATTCAGGGGCAAGAGCTATTAATTTTTGTTGTACTAGACTGTATTGCTCGGTATGGGGCATGCAGTAGGGTATTGAAGATTGGTATACCTCTCATACCAAGTATCAGTACTGGGGTAAGTATGGTCAATACTGAGGTAAGTATTGCACCAACACTTGGTACAGGGTGGTTTGGTTGGGTACTAGTATAGGGCCCAGTATGCAAACCTTGGCTAATATAGCATAAAAAAAGATTTAATTTTGTCATGACTTGATAGTATTCTTTGTTATATGAGTGTGAACTCATTTTTAGACATTGCAAGTATTTTGGAATTGTTTTCATCGTAACAGTTAAATACTATTGTTCTATGATTCTATCAGTACTCGTTCACTTGTCTTTTCTAACTGATGGAATCTTGTATTATTATAACTTTGCTTGGATTTCTATCAAATCAAAAAATACTGTGTTTGTTAGACTAGTCCTAAATTGTGAACACACTCAAACTTGAGCTTGTGAATCTATCGCTTGTGTTATAAGAATATGCAAGTACATTGTTAAACCTTAGTTTCTTCCCTGTAACATTTGGATTTTATTTAGTTATTTATTGTATTTGATGCTGTCATTCATGATTCAAAAATTTTTGGAATGGGAAGGTGCTATTAGTACCATATTGTTCTGATGCAAAACAAGCACCGATATAGGTGTCGAATGCTGAAACCACTGGTACTGGTACGTACCAGTTGTTTGTACAAATGGTACTATATCTACCATACCGATCAGGAGGATGGTATTTTATTGTTTTTGATGCTGTCCATTTTGTTATGTATTGTTGGTATCAGTGTTGTACCAATATCATACCATTTCGATGGGAAATCAGTACAGGGTTTTGTATTGGTGTTAGAATTTTGTTCATACTTAACAAATGCATTTTCCTCCTGCCATTTGCATGAGGCTTTTTTGGTTGACAATTACTTTGAGGCATTGTTTGGGTTGAGGTTGTCAATGCAACAAATGATTTCTGCAATTCTTAGCCCTGGTAGAGAAGACCGTGTTATCAATTTATCTTTATTTTCAAAATATTTAAAAGAAGCATCTTTGGGTTCTACTGGGGACTAAATCCTGAATCATTGCCTCTTACAAGGATGTGTTGGATTTGCTATTGCAGGTATCAGATATTGATCACATTGATAGATTAATTTCATGCATGTATATGGCTCTTCCCTTTTTCATGGTATGTGGCACAAGCTAGACAGAAATTTCCTTAATCAGGATGGCTAAGAAAATAGTCTACTGCTATGATTCTTGACTTGTCTAAATAAACTTTCTTTTTTCCCAGAGAGGTGCATCAAGCAGCAAGTTTCTCAGCTATTTCAACAAACACATAGTACCTGTTTTTGATAAGGTAATCTTTACGAGTTCTTCTATGTTCACAGAATGAGAAACATGTTGGGGAGATGTGTTATATTTTTCTAGTTATGCTCATGTTATATGTACTCTACTTCTCAGATGCTACATAACTCCCACATACTATTATTTATCGCTTTATCTGAGTCAATGAGCGGTACTGAACCTTAATGATGATTCTGAAAAATATCTGCACTGGGTCTGATTTGCTTCTGACTGATATTGGTACAACAATGAATATTTTATCCCTTTTTTTTGTTACATAGTGAATCTCACAAAATTTATGTTGGTCCTAATGCTTACAAGTAGCAATGAAAAGCAAATGTTCTCATATATTAAAGCTGCCAAGCTTGATTATGATTTTTTATAAATTTTAAAAATACAATTATAGATACTTGATTCAAGATCCAGTTTGATGGTGAATCTGCAAACGTGTGCACCGAGTCTTGTTCGCTTGTTACTAATATAACAGTGTATACTCATCCTTTTGCTTGCTATGTAATAATCTACTGACATTTATGATTGTCTTAAAGCGTGACAAAAGTCTTGGCTGCCAAGTTGTATTATAAATTTTATAAGTACAATTGGAAATTCTTGATGCAAGGTATTTACTCTTTAATTTCTGCCGCAAATGGGAGCTGTTTGTTTGCCCATATAAGTTATTCATTGGATAAACCCAATTTAGATTGGTGGTAATGGAAGAGGTATGATGACATCCGAATCTAATTTTGCACGCCAACCAATGACAAGAGAAAAAGAAACCCGAAGATTGTTTTTGGTGGGACCCTTCGATGCTCAAGTTAGCCTAGGATATGGAAGAATGCTTAGAGTTCCTTAAGTCAGCACCATGGGGCTTTGGAGCTTAGGATTGAATCTTAAATTTTATGTACCCAAGAGTTTATGGCTACTTTTGTGGGCGTTTTGGAAGAATTTCTCTTGAACTAGACCACTCATTGGTGGATGGTTCTGATGAGCTGAATCCCTAGATAGGGTGATGCCTTTGGTGGAGTCTTTTTCAAATAGGGTTTACAGAATTTTTCCTAAATAGAGCAGTGGACTCCTTAAATTGGTTAGTGCCTTTGGTAGGATTTTCTCGAATTGATTGGCGGTTTTGGTGGCAGTCTCTTGATTGGGATTTCTTCTTTAAGAGGACTCATATAGAGAGCTGGTTGTTCCTATCATGCAACCTTCTAGTTTCACATGTTGCTAATAGGTAGGTTAGCCCAGCTTATAGCATATTACTTGCCCTCCATTTTTGGAGGTTGAGCTTTAAGTCTGTGCTCAGATCACGAAAGTAGCTTGGTTGGATTGTTGTCAACCTGATTTAGGGCATCTTTGCTTTACTATGGTGATTTGTTCGCATTGAGTGCAAGTTGGCTTAGACCAACCTCAAGACTCTTGTGGGTGTGGTTAGTTCTGAAGTTTTGCAAATCTTAAAGTGTTAGTGCGCTATAATACGTTGCTACGTGGCATCTCTTTGCAGTCTACATTGCATCTATAAAAGTTGGAACTTCATCTTCTACACTGCACTTATGGACCTCAAAAAGGCACGTAATACTTCATTTCCCCCACTTGCTCTCTGAGGTCTATTTAAGCAAAGGGAAGGGAGTTTGTTTGTTCCACTCTGAGTCTCCTTAGCTCAAATTGCTTCGGTTCAAATGGCGAATTGGCTTGAACCAGAGGAACGTGAGATTTGGCAAATCCATAATGCATTGGAGCTATGGTGGGAGCTCATTGGGCTTTGGTTGGAGCTCGATGGATTGAGGAAGGAGAGGGATGAGTTGAGAGAAGTTGTCCTAAGCTCCAGCTCAGGTTGTCAAGGACTTCAAGGGACTGACGACATATAAAGAAGCATTGACTAGCTATGCTATTGAATATTTTGTAGCTGGGTTTGAGAAGTGTCAGAAGTAGGTGAGACGCTCAACTCAGGTGCCAACTTAAGCTGCCTTGACCCTTGTAAAAAGGGTAAGGAGGACAACTAGCAGTGGACGCATGTCCAATGTACACTGTGTTGTGGGTTTCTTCTTTCGCGTTGGTGACTTTCTTTGCTATGGTTATGGTTTTCTAATTTTTTGTTCATATAGTTAGAGGAAGATGACCTAGGGGAGAAGGCTTTGCATGACAAACAGCTGATTTGAAGTCCTCTGCCCTCAAACTTGTGTTTTTCATGTAATCAGCTTTGGCCAATTTTGTAGTCAGCTTTAAGTTGGCCTTTTGTAATGATCTTCAATGAATGAACAGAATTTTTTCCCCACTTGGTAGGGACCTTTCTAATTTGGGGTCAAGTTGCTTTCCTCATTAGCTTGGTCCAATGCTATTATCTTCCGCAACATTATGTCTCCAAGTTCGAACTGACGCCCTCAGACTGTTGAATTATGGTACTTGGCAACTCTTTGCTAGTAAGCCTTTTCTTTGATTTGTTATTTCTTAGGAACTTTCTCGATCAAGTCATGTTGGCTCTTATGTCGTTTGCATTCTGCTTTTGAAATACTCGGATGCGATGGGTTGCTATTCCGATCTGAACTGGAATTACGACTTCTATTTTGAAGGTCAAGTTGAACGATGTCTCTCTAATGGGTACTCGATTCATGGTTCGGTAGGTTGAGTATGTCGGGAAGCTTTTTCGCCCAAAGACCGTTGACTTGGTCAAGCTATGTCTCCAGAGCTTGGGGTATAGTTTGGTTTGCGATCCCAGTTTGTCAATTAGGTTGAGGATAGGCGACTGAGGTGAACTGATGGTTTACATTGAGCTCCTAGCATAACTCTTTGAATTGAACATTGTCAAATTGTTTTTTGTTGTCGGTGATTAGGACCTTAAGAATCCTAAATTGTGGACTTTGATCGACAAACGATCTGAACTGGAATTACGACTTCTATTTTGAAGGTCAAGTTGAACGATGTCTCTCTAATGGGTACTCGATTCATGGTTCGGTAGGTTGAGTATGTCGGGAAGCTTTTTCGCCCAAAGACCGTTGACTTGGTCAAGCTATGTCTCCAGAGCTTGGGGTATAGTTTGGTTTGCGATCCCAGTTTGTCAATTAGGTTGAGGATAGGCGACTGAGGTGAACTGATGGTTTACATTGAGCTCCTAGCATAACTCTTTGAATTGAACATTGTCAAATTGCTTTTTGTTGTCGGTGATTAGGACCTTAAGAATCCTAAATTGTGGACTTTGATCGACAAACGAACTCTCAGACTTTCTGCTTGATTATTCAAGCTAAATATTCAAGCTAAAGGCCTAGCTTTCACTCGCTCGGTGAAAGTCAATGGCGATGATGAGAAATTTTCTCATATATTTGTTAGGGGATTGGCCTCAAGTTGTCCATCCTCACTAGGCGATTGGCTAAGGACTGTTGATCGGTGTCAGCTTTGTGGCTGGTTTGTGCGATATGGTTGATTGCCTTTGGCATTGGTCGCACTTCTGCATGAATTTGGCAGCGGCTTCATGGTGGATCCTTAAGTATTTTATAAGCTAAATCTCTACCCCCAAGTGATTGTTGTAAATACTTTCATAGACTTTGTCGATAGGTTGGAGGCATCTCTGGTATGGCAATGTAAAGGACCTCTTATCCAACATTCCATTGATCAGGTTGTACTTGGCTGCTCTTCGAATGGTCTTTTGGGCTTTATTTCTGTTTTGAGGGAGCTAAGCAGCTTCAAGGTAGGCGGTGATTGGGCCATCTAGTTGGGCTGAAGTTCGACCCGGACTATTTTAGCTTTATTGATGCTAAGACTTGTTAGCTCTTTTAAGAAGATTGTTTTGTAGCTTATGTCTCTTATGATGGCTAACTTGACTAAAGCATTTACTTGGGAATTCTCTGACCTAGGAATTAATTGAATGTCAAAGTGCTCAAATGCTAGGATCGAGCTTTTTTTATCTTGTTTAAGTACTTCTGCATGTTGGACTCTCTTGCCTTGTACTCTCCTTAAACATGAGTTACCATTAGTTGTGAATTGTTGTAGGTTTTTAATCGAGTTGCTTTAACTTCTTTGGCGAGTTTAACTTGGTGATAAGGACTTCGTACTTGGCTTTGTTGTTGGAAGCCTTGAACCTCTATCTTAGGGCATAGGTTAGCTTGGCTCCTTCAGAACTAATGAGGATTAGCTCGGATTCGCTCCTAGCTTTGTTAGAGGCTCCATCCACATATAGGCTCAAAGTCAGTTGTTGTTGCATCTCTTAGCTTGTCTTTGGAGTGTCCTTCGATGATATAGTTGGGTAAGGCTTGTGCCTTCATGGCGTGGCATGATCGATGCGGGATATTGAACTCATTGGGCTTGATTGACCACTTGAGTAGCTATCTTGAATTTTTTTGGCTTGTGAGTTTGTCACAAGGGTTGGTTGGTCAACACCACCACTATGTGAGCTTGAGGTAGGGTATTAACTTCTTAGCATCGCAAAGTATCCTGCTCATATAATAAATTGGCCTTTGCTTTCCGCGGTCTTTTTCAATGAGGATTGAGCTAACGCTACCTCACATGTGATTGAGTAGAGTTAGAGATACAGCTCTTCCCCTTGTGGATTAGGAAACAAAGGTGGAGAGCTAAGGTATTTTTTTAGATCTTCATAGGAGTTTTAGCATTCCTTAGTCCATCAGAAGTCTTTGATGTTGCACAGAACTTTGAAGAAGGGCAGGCATTTCTTAACCAATCTTGAAATAAATCAGCTTACAACAGCTACTCCGCTTGAGGTATTGGATCTTCTTGACTAACATGGGGGCACTATCTTAAGGATAGCTTGTATCTTCTATGAGCTAGTCTCAATTCTTCACTAGTTGACCATAAAGTTAAGGAATTTCACGAGGTCACAATGAAAGCGCTTTTGTTTGGATTGAGCTTCATCAGATAATGCATCAGTTGTTGAAAGGCTTTTTTCAGGTCTGTTACAAGTTGGTGGACTTTAATGCTCTTGATTAACATGTCATTCATGTTTTTGCCTAGCAAAATTCTTGAAGATCTAGTGGATTGATATCTAATATGACACATTTGCATTCATCAGTTTGAAGGGCATCGCTTTGTCCATGTAGAACCCTCTTTCGATGATGAAAGCTATCTTCTCTTTATCGAACGAATGTATCCTAATCTAGTTGTAATCAGAAAAGGTATTCATGAAATTACTCATTTTCGGCAGTGGCGTCGGCAAGATGATCTTATCTTGGGCAATAAGGAGCTATGCTTCGGACAAACTTTGTTGACGTCGACAAAGTCGATCCACATTCGCTACTTTCTTCATTATAATAATATTAGCAAGCCAAATAGGTAATGAACTTGTCCGATGAACTTGGCTTTCACTTGCTTATCCACCTCTTCATTTATAGCTCGCTGTTAATCAATGGAAAGTTCCCCTTCTATTGGATTGGTTTGTGATGTGAGTCCATGCTGAGATGGTGGATGATGACATAGGGTTGATACCAAGCATATCTGCAACCGACTAGGCACATACATCGGATTGCTTAGAAGGAACTCCATTGTTTGAACCTTTTCTGATAGAAGGGAGCCGACTTGAATAGCCTTTCTGAAGTTGTCTCCTAATGAGATGGCGTTCATGTCTTATGTAAGCTTGGCTCTTTGCTCCTTTAGTTCGCTTTTGAGGTTCAGGCTCTTGATCAACAATGTCTCGACTAACTAGGTACTTTTTTTCAAGGTTGTTGCGTAACACCATTTTTGTTATTGTCTACTTTGAGTTCTACACAATTGATGGGGAATTTTATAAGGCGATGATAGGTCGACAAGATAGCTTTCAGAGCATTTAGGCTTGGCTAACATAAAATTGCATTGTGGGTGAAAAGTATCTTAATAACCAAAAAGTTCACTATTATTATTTTGTAGTAGGGCTTGTCTCTTGCAGTCATTGGTAAAGCGATTATTTCTTCAGGTTAGTTGGGTCTCCAATGAAGTTGAACAATGAGGCTCCTGTCAACTTCAATCGATTGGCGTTGATGCCTGTCCTCTAGGTGTCATAAAAGAGATGTTTGTAGAGCTTTCGTTGTCTATCAAAATTCTTGTTCCTGATAGTTAGCAATGGTCGTTGAAACGGCCAAGGCATCATCATGATGTTTGCAACGCCTTCAGGTTGTGTTTGGAGAGGGTGATACTTAGCTCGACTTTTGACCTGACCCTTTTGATGGATGGCTCCTCAGCTTGTACTCGTCACGAATAGGCCTTTTGAGCTAAAGAACTTTCTATGCTAGTTGCTAGATCATCATTGATCACTTTAATAACCTAGGTAATGGGTCGGTTGTCACATTTCCCTTCTACTTTGAACTCTCGATTGCCACTTGGATTGTTGGTGACCTTAGACGTAGTGATTGAAGTATCCTCTTTAGATAAGGTCTTCAATTTCATCCTTTTGATGCCAGTACTCTTCAGTATCATGCCCATAGTTTCAATGAAATCAGCAATACTTGTTCCGATCCTTATGAGATTAATCCTTAGTTTCATCAACTGATGGCTAGTCTTCATGGCGATCTGCATTAGAATTTGATTTTGAGGAGTGTTAAGAGGGGTGTACCTTTCAACTATCGGAGGAGTTTTATAACAGCGTGGGTTCTTCTAAGCTCTACAAGACCTCTTCTAAGATTCCTTGGGTTTCTACATTCAAAAAGAAGAAGAAGAAGAAGAAGAAGAGAGATTCCTTGGGCCTCTGGTTAACTTGCTGATGCCTCTTCCCAGTCTGCGCTTCATCTTTCGCGCTATCAGCACCTCTCCAATGTTAATATACTTCTTAGCTTGGGCTAACAATTCAGTGAGATTGTTAGGTTGATGCTTTGTAAGGGAGAAGCAAAATTTGGAATTTCTTGGACCATTCATTAAGACTATGATGGCCACCAAAGGATCTAGATCTTTGACATCTGGGGCTATCGAGTTTGAATCACTGGATGTAGTTTCTCATCGACTCATCTTTCCTCTACTTGATCAATATTAGGCCTGTAGGGGGTCTTCTTGTGTTTTTAGTTGATGAAATGACTGATGAATTGCTGGCTCAGTTGCTTAAAAGAGCTAATGAAGTAGAACTAAGGCTTAAATACCACGTACGGATAGTTTTCTTCAAAGTTGCCAAGAAAGCTCGAGACATGATGCGTTTAGGGCATTGTTCAGCAACATGAGAGCTTCATAGCTCTTCAGGTGGTCAATGGGATCTGAAATCTCATCATATGGAGCTAACTGAGGCATCTTAAATTTAAGAGTAAAGGCTCCGTCATTACCTCTTTGGTAGACGATGCTTTCTTGGGTAGGGCGATCTAATTGGATAGGTTTGCTTTTGTCCTTGAACATGCTTCGTGACTGCCCGATTCTTTGGTTCATCTTTTCTTGTTGTTGATCTGTTTTGTAGTGGTCTTTGGGTTGGTATGCTCGTCTAATCATGACTGCTAATCTTGAGGCTCCTTATGTTAGTCGTCTTCGTGTTTGCCTCTAGTTTTTTGATTATGGAGTTCTTATAGTCTTCATCGGGTTCAAGTTAGGGTCGGTCACTGCTGACAACTTGGTGGGCCCTTTGCTTGACTCTTGGTCTCTAGAACTATATTCTTGAGGAACTAAGTTCTGGATCATGTTGGTTAGCATGTTGACACGCTGCAGAAGGGCGTTGAATTAATCTTGGGTGGCTGCTGTTGTTAATGGATGATTTGAATTGTTCAGTTCTTCTGCAAAGTTTTGGGAGCTGACTTGAGCATGATTCATGCCTCTACTTAGATGTTGCTTGTTCTTTGATCTTTTCTCTTGGGTGGCATGGCTAGGTGCTCCTGCCTATTTCCTATAAATGATGTCAATCTGATGACATTCGAATATGATTTCTGCACACAAACCGATGAGGTAAAAACGTAACAAGGCACTTCCTAGCAAATCTATGTGCGTGCTTTTGCAAAAAAGAAAGAGCAAAAGGGGTATAGAGATTGTCTCCAAAGGGGGTCCTTCGATGCTCAAGTCAGCTCAAGATATGAAAGAATGCCTAGAGTTTCTTAAGTCAGCGCTCTAGGGCTTTGTAGCTTAAGACTGTGTTTCAAGTCTTGTGTACTTGAAAGTTTAGGGCTATTTGTTTAGGTGTTTTGGAAGAGTCTCTCTTAGCTTAGACTACTCATTGGTGGATGGCTCTGATGAGCTAAATCTCCTGGATAGGGCAGCATATTTGGCTGAGTCCTTCAGAATAAAGCTTGTAGAATTCCTCCCAAATAGAGTGGTGGACTCCTCAAATTGGTTAGCGCCTTTGGTGGGGTTTCTTCAAATTTACTTGTGGCTTGGTGGAAGTCTCTCCTATTTGGGACTACACTCTTTGAGAAGATACGTATAGCATCTGATCGGCTACATCATGCCACTTACTAGTCTCACCATGTGTTGTTATTAGGCAAGCCAGCGCAGCTCGTACTACATCAAGGTAGTTGCAACAAACAAGAGACTCAATCACGGCAGCCCAGGAACCCATAATGCCCCCCCAAAAAAGATACCAAATTATGTTGAAAAGGTGATTTGCAACGTCCTGATTTTTAGGGATCATGAATTCTGTGATTTTGCTGTTTGGAACTCTCTTCATTCCATATGGCAAAGTCTTCTCATAGATTGCAGCACTTCCATTATTAGCCCAATTTGGTCAAATATGAAAACAGGGCCTTATAGTCACGTTAGTGCTTTTGCATTGATTGGCTTGTTTATGTAGATCAATTGTTTTAAATGATTATTTAACATTAAACTAGAGCCAATAACCATGGTAGTTGATGGAGCTTTTAGGGTGTATTTTTTTCTTCCTTGTCACGAGCGTAATGTGGGTTGGTGGGTCCTTAATGAAGAATTCTTGAGTTATGCTGCTAAAATGATCATTTATATTGTAAAGAAAAATTCCTTTTATTTAACTTTCTTTAGCTTTTGATCATTAAGCCCTGGCACCTCTATTGAAACTCTCATTGGGCTGAGTACTGGGACTGTTGACCAGGTGCTGGAACTGAAAGATAAACCTAAGAACTGAGTACCTCATAGAAAGAGAAACTTTGCCTTGCAACTTATTAGTCAGTTCATGATAATCCTGTCTCTACCAGTATGAAAAGATTTCTGAATTGTTGTAGCATAAGCTTCTTCAAGATGTTTATCAGGAATGAAGATAAATTGTTGATGGAAATAATTTGTGATAACCCTATCTCCACCAGCATGAAAGATTTCTGAATTATCTTCACCAGTATAAAAAAACTGCATGTTACGTGGAAGAACTGTCTGCTTGAAAAATCACGTTTGGTCCTCTCCATGGAATATGTACAAATCCTTGCCCTTTGGGAAGAAGTGGAATGAGTACACAGTTATAAGAAGTTTTGCTTCATCATGCTTACCTGTTCGAATTCTTGTCAGTCCTTCCATTTGCTTTTTTCCAAAGAAATCCTATGACAGGTTAATGAGTAAATCTTCACCTTCAATACTGGCTTAAATATGCATTGCGGTGAATGTCAGTTATCACCGATGTCTTCTTCTTATTCTTCTTCTTTTGAAGTATGGCCATGCTATTACTGTTAACCAGATCAAATCTGGGAGTCTGGATTTCTTTTGTATAATATGCTGGACATACAAAAACAGTTGCATGTTCAGTTATTTGCACCTGTACGTGCATATATGTTTGTTTACTAAAAAGTTGATATCAATTTGTCCTATATTTCTTGTTAGTAGTGCTAGTTATTGTTTAATGTTTTTACCCAGTTTCAAATGTAGTCTTTGTTGCAACCAATATGTTATTATTGTCATTCTGGTCAGTTTCCTGAAGAGAGGAAACTAGATTTGCTGAAGACTCTTGCTGGAAGCTCACCTTATGCAACCGCACAGGATTCACGTCAGCTTCTTCCATCTATTGTCCAATTGTTAAAGGTATATATGGTTCATAAAATCAAATTTTCTTATGCTATCTATTTATACTTGTTCTTGTATTTCTCCTGACTGATCTTTGTTGTTTTGCAGCCATTTTCCTATTTTTTCAGTGTTTTTTTGCTTTTTAATAAACCCACATTTATTCATTCTTTAGATTTAGGCTGTGTTTGGCACCGTTTCCGTCATTTTTTTTTGAAAAAAATAAAAAATAGGAATTCTCTTTTCTTTTTCTTTTTTCTTTTTTACATTTTTTATAATAAAATATGTTTTGTAGCTATTGTTGCTTTTTATTTTTACAATTTTGAACAAAAACATGTTTGGTAGCTGCTGTTATATTTTTAATAAGCAGACAATTTAAAAAAAATTACCTTTCAAAAAGTTATTTTGGTTTCCCAAAAATTACTTTTAAAAAAGTGGAAGTGAAAATATTTCATTTGCACTTGCACTTTTTTTTATAAATAATGGAAGTTACTTCTAAAATTAAAAAAAATGAAGACAATGGAACCAAACATATTTTTTTTACAGTGGATTTTGTGTTTTTACTTTTAAAAATAAAAAAAAGGAAATAAAGGGATCAGAACAGGGCCTTAGTTTGTCTTTTTGACTCAGCTATTATCATTTCTTTTGCCTTTTATTGAAGAACCACATTTTTGTGCAATAACTATCATTTAATGTTGCCTTACATCTGTCACTAACCAGTTAGTTGGAGATCTGTTGTGACTGCTCTATGCATGGTAATAATTTTTAATTTTATATTCATTTTTGTGGGACTGCTACAGAAATACATGCCTCGAAGAAAGACGGAAGAGTCTACCCTTAGTTATGCTGAGTGCTTGTTGTACACATTTCATCACTTAGCGCACAAGGTTATTTGTCTTCACTATTGTTTTAGTTTTATATCAACATGCCAATCTTTGTATTTTCTCTGAGCTGTATCTAATGCAGACACCAAACTCCACAAATAGTCTTTGTGGTTACAAGATTGTGACTGGCCAGCCTTCAGACAGGCTTGGGGAGGATTTTTCAGATATTATAAAGATTTCACTGAGAGGTAATCACATCTTTTACTTTTATTCTATTTATTTGACTGAGTGTTGAGCCTGTGCAATCAATCTTTTTGACTTGTATATTTATTTTAATTGATTTTTTCTTGGTGTTAATTCTGGCTGGAAAAGCTTGTACCCTTTTCAAGCTATCTATTGTTGGTTTAATTTTATTTTTAAGCATTTAGCAGGGTGTCCACCTTTTGTGTGTTCCCCTTTTCTTCTTTCTTCTTTCCCTTTTTTTTCTTTTCTTTTCTTTTTCTTTTCTTTTTTTTTGTTGGTGGGGGGGGTATTTTGGTTGGTTTCTGATAATATTTCTTGTGTACTCCTATTGACATGCACGTTGCTCATGATGCCCATTTATGTTGATATAAGTGTGAATTGCTTGCCTGTGGGAAATTTTGTTGTGATTTCTATGTTCAAAATGTGCACAAATATGAGGGTTTTTATCTTTCCTTATTGTTACCCTTTTATGCATATTAGTTACTCTGTCCTTGCTTCTGCCCTTACTAAAGTTAATGTCCATAACCAGCATAAAAAACTTCTAACCCACAATCATGTTCTTTTATGTGCGGGAGGTTTTGGGGGGGGGGGGGGGGGGGGGGGTGTTTGCTTTAGTTTATTATCTATTTTAGTTATTGTGGGATGGTGGGTTTGGGGTGGGAAATGAATAGAAAAAATAGTGTGATGATTGGGTCTAGAACTAGAACAGCACTGCCAGAATGAGTTATTTGTGTTGCAAATTTAGCCAGCGAGATGTCATTTTATTCAAAATGAACCTGGAGAGATACTGGATTTTAATGTCAACTTAGTAGAAGGTGGTTACTTCTCTTGAGCTTTGATTAAACAAGGTTGCCTCAGTTCCATGGTTTTTTTTTTTTATAATTTGCAAAAGGGATAAACCTATTCTTATATAACATGTCCCTTATGGTTCCTTGTTGCTTTTGTCTAGGATAGTTGCAAACAGGTTAATAATATGGAGCTGGGAACTACTACTGGGGAAAGTTTTCTTTTATTTTTCTTTGAGGCCAACTTTTTCATGGTGTCCATAATTACAATATAGTAATAAGAAAGAAATTACATGGTGATATTTAAATGATGTATTGTCATAGTGAACATTTAGATTATGTCTTGTTAGGTTCGTTCAAAGATCTCATAAAAATACTTGGTAATGAGTTGTCTTTGGCAATTTGCCTGTGAAAATTTAAACATTATTCCAAAAAGTAAAGGAACACAAATGAAATTTCTTTAGCCACACATTATGTGTGTGTGTGTGTGTGTGTGTGTGAGATGCATGTGCGCACATGCTTGCTCCTGCTAGAAACAAACTAGTTGAATCAATCTATAATGCAAATCATTCCCCACAATTCATGTCGAAGGAGTATAGTCACACCTGCAAACATTAGTTAACATCATCTACTAAATCAGACAGTAATGGAAAGGGAAAGAAGCTTAAAAAGTATTGAGGAAGTCTGGAAGTGGAAAGTCAGAAATTGAACTAACCTAAATAATATAACTTTGGGTTAAATAACCGCTTGATTCATTTTGTTGTGCATGATGGTTTTTTTTTGTGCCTTCAACATTTTCCAATTTGAGTTGCATCGGTGGTGGCACTTATTATTAAAGAAGTGTTTCCAGCTAAATGAGGCATATATCCTGATTTTATGTATCCTACTGCTGCTGCTGCTGCTGCTGCTGCTGCTGCTACTACCACTGCTACTACTATAATATTCTGTAGAAGAGCTGCTTTTGAATAAGTTGGATGATAATAGCTGTCCATTTGCAATAGAGTTCTTACTGCAATCCTTGTGGAACCAATACTACTACTACTACTACTACTACTATAGTATTCTGTAGAAGAGCTGCTTTTGAATAAGTTGGATGATAATAGCTGTCCATTTGCAGTAGAGTTCTTACTGCAATCCTTGTGGAACCAAAATGTCCCATTGCTAACTAAAACATAAGTTGAGACCTGTCTAGCTTTCCCACGGTAACTTTGAAAACGTTTGCCTAGACAAACATTACCTTGAGATCTGAGTTCAGTAATTTGATGAGCTACTTACAAAACTGGACCACCTCTACCCTATGGATGGTAAAAAAGGGGGACAAATAAAATAAACCAAGAGGTTGGCTTAGTTTTCTTTGAGCCTCCTTCTGTTAGGACTGTCATGCAATCTATCAGACTGACGTAATGCAAACTCTTTGTTTTATATTTGCATAATGCCTCGGTAAAATTATTATAGTGAAATTTCCTTCATTGACAGCCTTGGTGGTGGTCATGCAGGTTGAGCTCAATTGAGGAAATTGCAAGGGCAGCCATGAAGAAACTTACTCAGGGGATGGCAGAACACAACAAGGCAATGTCTGCAGCTAAGACAGAAGAAGCAAAGGCTAAGATCGTGAGTCTTTTTGACAGTGTGCATTTGCATATTAAGCTGAGCCTTGATGCTGGCTTATCTGATACCATTGTAAAACTTCTGCAGAAAATGGAGCAGCAGAAAAGTACAAGTGGATTGAGGATCTGCAACAATATATTGGCAATGACACAGGTAGTGTAATTTACATGATCACATAGAGGTGCTGCCTTTGTTACAGTCCAACTGATTCCTCTTATGTTAATGTCAGCCATTGCATGCAAAAGCTCCTTCCTTCATTGGAGATAATAAAATCAATTTATCTTGGAAGGAACCAGTGAAACCATCACCAGCTTCAACTGCAGCAGGGTAAGATAAATGTCTAATATGCGGAACTACTTTTTCTATGTTTTCAATCAAACTTCAAAATTTGCTTGCTGATTGGTTTTGCAGGGTTAAGCGGAACACAGCATCTATTAATGGTTCAAGCACAAATACAGCAGCCAACAAAAGGGGGAGAGGTGATGGAGTCATGCAAAGCCAACTTGTGAACAGAGCTTTGGAAGGCTTGTCTCGGGGTGGGAGAAACAGTGGAAGAGGAAGGGGTTGGGGAGGTCGAGGAAGGGGAAGGGGTTACCGTTAGTTCAGACGAATACTATAGCTCTCTGCTGCTGAGAGGGCCCCTTGGCAGTTTTGATTTATATGGAGCAAGGTGTTTAGTTTTCCTTGAGATTCGGAACTGGCGGAAAGTGGTTCTTTGTTGCTTCTGTTGCTTATCAGATTGGAGCGGACTGAGAATTGATTCCAGTCCACACTGGACTGGACATGTCTAAAATGACTGACCATGACATGACTTTGTATTGGAGAGGCTGAAGGAGTTCTTTGGATGCTCTAAACTTATCATGTGCATTAAATTGTACTGAACTTCTGTTGCTGCTTAACTCCATATTTGGATAACCCATATAGGTTTAGTGTTAGAATATTCATAAAATTCCCAAGGTTTTATTTCGCTATCTCAATGTAGTAGTTGTCAAGATGGAGTGTAAATACTATTTGTTGTCAAATTTCTTTTAAAAAATATTAGAAAGTGTCTTCATAATGGATATGAAAGATATGTACATGCTTATCCATTCTGAGACGTGATCTGTAGACGGTGAGGTGTCCAGGAAAATTCAAGAGCGGAGTTATTCATCTTTCTTTTAGAGGATTGTGAGGCTGATGAGATGAGATGAAATGAAATGCCAAGTATCCTTAGGTGAGGGCAAATATCTATTGGATGCTTAATGAGGTTAGGTAACAAAGTTTGCAACTTAGTTTAGCAGTTGTCACCGTAGATTTTGTTTCGTTTTTTTTTTTTTTTGTTGCCAGATAATTTTTTTGGTGGCGGACACGGTAGAGCACTCTTATGAGAAGAATGATATTATTATTATTATTATTTTGGGTACCCAAAGAATGGAGCATTAGAGAAGTCCTGAATTTTTCTTTGAAAAAAATTGCTTTGATCTTTAAGTCAATAAAACGATCTCTAAGGCTTTTGGAGGAGATGCATAAAGCTTAAGTAGAGTAGAAGAGTTAAATCTGGAGTACCGTAGATAAGTTTTATAGATGTCTAGAGAGAATTTACCTTAGGTTGGATACTTATATTGGATGATTTTGATTGAATATTAATTTTCAAAGAGATTCAAATTCAATGAGAGTTGGCTATTTCTTTTGAAGGATTAGCTACGTTATTTCTTTTAGGCTTGGAATTTATATTGAAGAGTTTTAATTAAACTTTGATAGAATGGCTACCAAAGGGCGAGTTTTTAAGAAAAAAATTAGTCAATTTTCTGATAAGATTAGGCCAATTAGGGAAGAGTTCTGATCAGTCTAGGATAGAATAGTCATCATGAAGAGAAGTCCTCTAATTAGAGTTTCTCTTTTTGCATAGGTTTTTGATTATTTCACATGTTATCATAGGATTAGTCTACCAAATTATTTTGCGTCATTTGATTTGGCTTTTGTGAGTTGTGTTGAAACCCATGCTCATATCATAAAGTATATTTCTGTTTTTAATAGGGTTGATTTGTGTTAGGCTCACAAGCCTTTTGCCTTACGATCGTGCAATTGGGTTGTGCATATTCTTTTGAGCTTTTGTGTAGCTTCTTTTGACTGAGCTGTCAAGTAGATTGTTTCTGGAGTGGACAAGCTATTTGGTAGCTTAACTTTCATTGAGTCATCAAGTGACTAGCTTTGGGCTGAATTATTAGGCAGTACAGCTTTGACATGCTTGAATTATCAGTTCTCTTGCTCATATATATTTCTGCAGTATGTGAAGCATCATTAAGCTAACCAATTATCAAGTAACATGACTTTTGGTCAGTCTTGCTGACCTTGGTGAGACCGACTCAAATCCCTAAGAGAACTAGTCAGCTGCATCTTAATTCATAACTTGTATTGATGTGTTTTCAAAGGAAAGGCCATTTTTCATTGGTCAATTATTTTCCAAGTTGGTATCAAGCTAAGAAGGATTTGTCATTGATCTGATTTTGATTTTAAGATAATTCCAAGCGAGTTGGTTGGTTAGTTTCATGAATCATCAAACCATCCAAATCGATTTACCTGAGTTGATTATTAAAATCAAATTAGTTTAACTGAGGTATTTAGATCGAGCTGTTTGGACCAAGGTGGTTTAGTTAGTTAGAGCTACTTTGGTCTTTGAGAATCTTTTAATTGCTTTACTAAGTGTTGTGACTCTACCCTTTGGCTGATTGAGGTTGGCTAGGGAAACCAACCTCTCTAATAAAATGCTAACACAACGTTTTGGCTTTTGTCATTCTAACCTTAGGTTTTTTACAAGATTGTGATCAAGCCTCTCGGATTGATCTTAGGATTTAATCTTTTTCGATTAGGATTGTCCATTTAGTCATCCAACATGTTGCTTAGGTCGGTGCTTGAGATCTAACAAAGCTTAGCCAATCAAGATTGATGCCTAAACATGCGTAAGATGTAGTTTGCTATTGCAAACATGGTTGTTTAGTTCTTGTTTCTTTAATTTTAAATTTTTTCAAAATATTTCTCAGGTCGCTTAGATCGATTCTATGACTTAGATTTATTGATTAAGGTTGACTTCTTTTTTATACTTCAATTTTTTATATTTTTATGTTTTACTATTCGGCCTTTGGGGCCACATACTTATAACCGAACACTTTTATAAAATGTAAAATTTTCTAAGTATTCTAGCTTGATTTTAAATTTCTTATTTCATCAAGCAGTGTTTTAGGTTATCTTTTGAACCACTAAGAAGGTTTAAACTGACTTACCTAGTTTTATAAGGCCAGAATGCCCAAGTTAAACTAGTTTGACCTGATGTGTCTTAGTCCTCGGCTTGAGATTTGCATCAATTTTTGAGTAGGTCGGCTTTACCGATCAGACTTGTGCTCCTTATGGGGCAACTTTTAATTAGCTTTACTCAGCTTCAATTAACTTAGTTTTTGAAATACTTCATATGACCTTTGACCAACTTGTCTTTTGGGGATCAAACGGAGGAATACCAATCGATCATAGATTTGGTCTAAGTTATTTCAATAGAGTGATCTGTGGTTACTAGTTGAGAGATTGGGTTTGTTGCTCAGATTTAGCAACCCAAGAGGAAGAGTGAATTGAGTTTCTTTAAAATTTAATTGACTATCAAATATGTGCACTTATATTTCTTTTGCAAATAAATAACGTGGAGTGAAGTGAATCTATAATATGTAAACTCTCACAGAAAAATATCACAATCAAACACATAATATTTATAATGGTTCGGTGCCAACTCTGCACCTACATCCACTCCCCAAGAACACTTCGGATATTTTCACTAATCACCACTAGCCAACCTGGCTAGCACACTTGTTTCCGAGTACAAGTAAGCCTTATAAATACAAGCCCGGATAGACCTCTACCCAATCACGTTTCACAACTATGAAAAAAATCAAAGCAAAAATAATAGTGTTTAATACAAGATGCTCCTAATAAATGAGCAGATTTAACAATATAAATACTTATCAACTTGAAGAGCTAATTCCAAAGTAGCTTCTTTCAATAATAACGCAGCAGCACAAGAGAAGCCTTCAAGAAAGCTTTGAATGCTCTTCAAAGAGGATAGATGGAGCTTTAATCACTACTTCAATAATCAGCAATCAATGAACTCTGGTGGCTTAAAAATAATCAAAGCAATACTCCAGCCAACTCTAATAAATCTTTTTTTTCAAATGATTTTTCTCATGATTTTCACTAATATTTTTTTTTCTTTTTCTTCTCCAAAAATCATTGTTGAAATACTGTTCAACACCTCTATTTATAACAAGATAGAAAGAATATAGCCATTGTGAAATGGAGAAGAGAGAGAGCAGCAATAATATCTATTTCAGCAAATAAAAATGGCAGAATGAACTTCGGAAAGTGAAACCCATGAAGACGTCTGAAATTCCACAAGAATAGCATTTCAGAATCCATGAATCGGCAAGCTAGAAAAAAATAGCATGCCAGAAACCAAAATCGACAGCCTAATTTTTTAAATCCAGCAAGCCAGGATAAAAGAAGGCATTCCAACTTAAAACACTACAAGAAAATTATGAAATAGCGATGCAAATATTCGTTATAAAATAATGACAAAATTATGACGCAATTGAGACCCATGAAATCTACGATGAAATAGTGACGAATTCATCTCCATTTAGTGACGCATTAAATCAGTCGCTAAATAGCGATGCATTTAGCGACTTCCAAAAAAATCCATCGCTAAATAGTGACTCTTTTAGCGATGCATAAAAATGCATCGCTAGTTAGTGACGCATAATCGTGCATTGCTAAATAGCGACTCATTAATGCATCGCTAAATAGTGATGCACCAAAATGAGTCGCTATTTAGCGATGCATAGTTATGCGTCGCTATTTAGCGACTCATAAAAATGCATCGCTAGTTAGCGATGCATAATCGTGCGTCGCTAAATAGAGACGCAGAATTGCGTCACTATTTAGCGACGTATCAAAATGCATCGCTATTTAGGGTTTTAGGGTTCAGGGTTTAAGGGTTCGAGGGTTTAGGGTTTAAAGGTTCAGGGATTCAGGGTTCAGGGATTAAGGGTTTTAGGGTTTCAGGGGTTTAGGGGTTTAGGGTTTTGGCTAGGATTTAGGGTTTTAGGGTTTTATGGTTTTAGGGTTTAATTTTAGGGTTTAGGTTTAGGGTTTAGGGTTTTAGGGTTTTAGGGGTTTAAGGATTAGGGTTTTAGGTTTTAGGGTTTTGGGTTTTAGGGTTTTAGGGGTTTAGAGTTTAGGGTTTAGAGTTTTTTTGGGTTTTTTGGAAATTTAGGGTTTAGGGTTTTAGGGTTTTAGGGTTTAATTAGGGGTTTAGGGTTTAGGATTTTTAGGGTTTAGGGTTTAGACTACATTCTGGTACAAAGGCGTGGATCGGACTGAAGGCAACGTCGATCCCGGGTAGGACCTTGTAGTCGGCCACCCAGGCACACCGTAGGGCCGCCGGTGCACACCGTACCATGGGGCGGACTGGTCGGCTTAGCCTAAGGTCCAACTACGAGCTTTTCAACTGCAACAACTTAAATATACGCTATTGGAGCTGGAATTACCGCGGCTGCTGGCACCAGACATGCCCTCCAATGGATCCTCGTTAAGGGATTTAGATTGTACTCATTCCAATTACCAGACTTGAAGAGCCAGCCTGTATTGTTATTTATTGTCACTACCTCCCTGTGTCAGGATTGGATAATTTGCACGCTTGCTGCCTTCCTTGGATGTGGTAGCCATTTCTTAGGCTTTCTCTTCGGAATTAAACCCTAATTCTTTGTCACCTATCACCATCATGGTAGGCCCCTATCCGTCTCCGAATTCGGGGGAAGACGGGAGTGGCACAAGGCCAAGCCCGACCCCTCGGTCGGCCACCAGGGAGGTAACCCGCAACAAGAGTTCGAAGCGCCATCGAGGGCGGAGGAGGGTAGCAAGGGGCAGGAGTGCCGCCCACGGGAGATTCCCGAAGGAAGCAGCCACAGAACATCACGACCACCCACGTCATCCTGGGGGCTCTAGCGAAATGAGCGGCATTATAAAAAATGAGCGGCATAGATTATAATATATCAATATAAAATTATCACTATATAATATTAATTATTATACACTATAATAATTAATATATAAAATTAATATTATATAAATTAATATTTAGCGATGCATAATTGCGTCGCTATTTAGCGACGCAATTACTATGTGTCGCTATATTCTCGCCTTATCCGGCCTTATCCCACCAAATTAGCGACGCAACTATGCGTCGCTAAAATAGCAACTCGTAAATGCGTCACTAATTAGCGATGGATTAGCGATGCCATATAGGCGTTGCTAATCCAGTTTTATAAAATACCCCCTCTCCCCTCCATCGGCCCTAATCTCTCCCTCCCTCCCTCCTTCCCACCTCCGGCGGCGGTGCTTCCCGGTGCAGCCCCTTCCCCCTTGCCCCTCCGGTGCTGCGGCCTCTCCAATCAGGTGCACCCCCCTCCCCCTCTCTATGGTCGCCCGTGGTCAGGCTGCCGCGGTCGTGACTGCGGTCTGCGACCGGCTGCGCCATAGGCCGTGGCCAGGTGGCCAGGCCGCCTAGCGCCCGGCCATGTGGCAAGGTCACCCGGCCATGTGGCCAAGTCACCCGGCCATGTGGCCACGGCCCGGCCACATTGCCAGTCCGATTGGCCACGTGGCCATGGCCCGGCGATGTGGCCACGTGGCCGAGCAACGACCAAAAAGAAATATCATATTATTTTTTTATTACATAATATAATTATTACATAATATATTATGTAATATAATTATTACATAATATAATATGATATTGTTAATATTATTACATAATATAATTATTATGTAATAATTATAATATAATATAATACTACTATATTAACAATATCATATTATAATAATTTTAAGATATATTAGTTTATAGTATTGTAATATAGTATAAGAAATTATGGTATTCTAATAAATAATGATTGTAATATAACATCATTGTAATATTAGCTAATTAGTGGGTCAGATAGTAAATTAATTAAATAAATTACTAAATGATTAATTAGTGGTTTTTATAGTAAATTAATTAAGCCATAATTAACCTTGATAGAAGGGGTCAACTGGTAATTTTAAAATATAGGCTAGAAGGGTATAATGGTATTTTTTATAATTATAAATTTTAGTAAATTAATTATTATTTATGTTTAATTATAGGTAATCAATGATTGATTGATTTTGTTGAAGAGATTAATTGGGATTAGCTATCGAGATAGAAGTTTCACATCTATCATTATGTAATATATAAAATATATCTTGTATTCCTCTATATTTATATATTTATTGTTGAATTTCTTAGCATGTTAAACTATGCATGATAGTTTCTTGGTGAAGTTCTTACATATATTGTTGTATCTTATTTTTGTTATGAAATGGTTTTGACTTTGATTTAAGATACAAGAACATGATATATTGAGATATGTTCTTTTGTTATGATATGGCTATGGCTTTAATAGATGTATGATGTGAGCATATTGAGGTTTTATATAATTTTAGAATTACACTTAAGGGTTACGTGGTGTATCATATGTCTCACGGTTGATGTGTTATAAAAATATCCGGCCCAGCCTGTCCAATTTTAAAACCATGGTATTATTGGATAATACTATGCATAAATATTGGATTAAGCTTATTATCTTGGACATAATAATCTTAAGAAGTTAGTGACTATAGACCACTATCAAAATATGTATAATAGACAAGAAAACTTTTTCACAAGCATAAGTTCGATTGTCTTTGGAATTGCATATTATTTCTCACAGCGCTATAACCTTTAGACCCGTTTGAGAATTTGTAAGACTTAGTCTTGCAAATTCTCAAATTATCCTAGTGGACAATTTGAGATTATTTTTTGCGATATGTTAGTCTGCTATTAGTTATCGTTGGTTGAGATTGCGGTTTGTATTTCTCATACGTTCTCCTAGTGTGGCATATATGCCACACATTTAAGAAAATATGGGAAAATACAGCTAAAATTTCAATGTAAACAATGATAATTAATAGCAAAATAATATATCACATAAAATAATCTTGAATGGGATAGGGCCTTACCTTTTAGATATGAAGTGAATGTAGAATTAATTTAGGACACTTACATACTTATAAAGTCTCATGATTGAACGAACCCCACGTGGTTCGACCTTGCAGGGTAGGGACCTTAACCCTGGCTTGGCCTAATCAATTGGTTGCAATCATTAAAATAAAATTGATTTATCGTTATAAATGATTTAAATAGTTGTTATTTACCTTAGATGTGTAAAAGAAATAATTTAGTTATATATTTACTAATGCTAATATAGTTTTATATTATGGTTTCCTTTAATGGTTCACCAGAAATTGTATAAGTTGGTCAAAAATGGGCGTGGATGTATGTAAGGATAAAAGATGACTTGATTAATCCAGATTTTCTAAATAGATTGAAAGAATTTATTGCATTTGCATGTAGCCAACCTGAATGGATGGATGGGCCTAGGATTAGGTGCCCCTGCAACTTACACATGTATTAGAATAAAGCCTGCAGAGATGTTGAAATTGTGAAGGTGTATTTGTGTAAAAATGGGTTTATTCTTGAATACGATGTTTAGTACTATCATGGTGAAACAGAGGAAATGGTTGCAGCTGTCACAAGCCAACAAGTGTCAATTTCCGTTGATGAACCATTTGTGAATTTAAACACATATGAAGAAATGATGAATGCATCGGATAATAAATTCAATTAGAATATATTTATGGAAGAACCAAATCCAGATGCATAGCAATTTTATGATATGTTGCGTGCTGCAAATCAAGAATTGTATCATGGTTGTGAGAGTCATTCCAAGTTGTCTATTGCTGCTCTGTTGTTGAATATTAAGGAAAAACATTGATTATCAAAAAAAGCATTAAATGCTGTAGCTAGGTTAATGAAGGAAGTTTTACCAAATGATAATGTTGTAGCAGATAGTTTTTATTCAACGAAGAAGTTATTGCGTGGCCTTGGGCTTCTAGTTAATAAGATCGATTGTTGCTTGAACAATTATATGATATATTGGGGTGAAGACTCAGAGCTGAGATGGTGTAAGATTTATGGGCAATCGAGGTACACCAACGATGAAGGGGGAGCTAGTATAAGTAGGAGAAAAAGTGTGCCTTACAAGAAGATGCATTTCTCCCTTTTACTCCATGCCTACAGAGATTATACAGATCTGAGGCTATAGCTGTTGATATGAGATGACATGTCGAACATGAATCTAAAGAAGATAAAATGCTGCATCTATCAGATTCAAAAGCTTGGAAGCATTCCAATGAAAATCATCATGATTTCATTGAAGATATAAGGAATGTGAGATTAGGTCTTTGTACTGATAGCTTCCAACCATTTGGTCAAGCGGGGCAACAGTATTCATGTTGGCCTGTGATACTGACTGTATATAACCTTTCTCTATGGAAGTGGATAAAAGATACTGCAATGTTTTTGATAGTTTTGGTTCCAGGACCATCAAATCCAAAGGAAAAGATTGATGTCTTCTTGCAACCATTGATGGCCAAATTGAAAATGTTGTGAGAAACAGAATTCATAGCCTACGACATTTCTATGAAATAAAATTTCATCATGAGAGCTACTTTGATGTGGACAATCAGTGACTTCCCGACATATGCAATATTGTCTGGTTGGAGCACTGCTGGGTGTCTGGCATGCCCTCATGCATGTATAATTCAGATGCATTTACATTGCAGAAGAGTGGTAAGCAGTCATAGTTTGATAATCATAGAAAGTTCTTGCCTCCAAATCATCCTTATAGGCGAAACTTGATCGCCTTCCGAAAAAACAAAGAAGTCACAAAATTCGCTAAACCAGTTAGGTTTGGCACAGATATATTTTATACTATAGAGCATTTGGGGTTGACGTATGCTTGGAAACCAGATGCAGATAAAATAAATGGTAGTATATGTAAAGAACACAACTAAAAGAAGCGGAGTATTTTTTGGGATTTGTCGTATTGGAGCACAAATCTCATCCGGCACAACTTGGATGTTATGCATATTAAGAAAAATTTCTTTGATAACATATTTAGCACAGTGCTAAACATCCCAGGAAAAACTAAAGACACTGCAAAGTCAAGAGAAGAACTTAATCAGTATTGCAGAACAGCTGGTTTGAGGAGGAATGCTGACGGAACCTATCCTAAAGCATGTTACACTCTTGACAGAAATTTACGAGAAGTTTTATGCAACTGGGTTAGAGGGTTAAAATTTCCAGATGGTTATGCTTCAAATATCGATAGGTGTGTGGACATGCATAAGCTTAAGTTGTTTGGCATGAAGAGTCATGACTGCCATATTTTCATGCAAAGGTTATTGCCTATAGCTTTTCGTGAGTTGCTTCAGCACCATGTGTGGAAGGCATTGATGGAGCTCAGCTTATTCTTCAAGGAATTATCTGCCGCAGTCATTACTTCTGTATCCATGGCAAGGCTTGAGGAAGAAATTTCAATTATTTTATGCAAGCTGGAGCGAATATTTTCTTCAAGTTTTTTTGACTCAATGGAGCATTTAATGGTTTACTTGCCATACGAAACGAGTATAGCTGGTTCCATGCAGTATCGCTGGATGTATCCTTTCGAGAAGTAAATATATAAATTAGTAGTACATGTTGATATTTTAAATATTATTTTATTGCAAGAAAGTTGGCTTATTTTTTTCTCACTTTTATATATAGGTACCTTAAGAAGTTAATAAATAATATGCATAATAAGGCAAGGGTTGAAGGTTCTATATGCAATGCACACTTGGTTGAAGAAGTTTCAGCTTTTGCCTCATATTACTTTGAGGGTCATGTCCACATAAGGAGCCAAAATCTTGGTCGTAACGATGATGTATGTGTGGACGAAGAAGAACCTAATGATTGTAGAATATCAGTTTTTAAAGGTATCGGCCGTTCATTTGGGAGGCAGAAGTCAAGAGATTTGAGCGATGTGGAGTATAATGCAGCACATTATTACATCCTGATGAACTATAGAGAAGTCGATCCATATATTGAGTAAGTATATACTTCAATCCTTAATTAGAACTTCTACTTTAAATTGTAATATACCACACTATTTAATTGCTAACAGAAGTTTTAATTGTTATCATCCCTTAAGGATGTATTGTGATAGACAACGACAGATGATCCCAACATCAGTCAAATTGCCATTGGGCAAAAGTTAGAAACGGAGTTCGCTTACTGGTTTTATGAATTTGTGAGTAGTATCACTCAATCAATTTCAATAATGGCTTTTATTTTTTGAATTGCTTATTAATAGCTTATTAATTTATAGGTGGACGGTCCATGGTTCACAACCGATAATATTTTTATTAAATGTCTAGCGCAATGGCCATTGAAGATTGTAACAACCTCTACTGGCTATTTTGTTAATGAGTACAAATTTTAGATTGAACGACTAGCATCTTCAAGAGGCACGCAGAACTAGGGCGTGTGTGTTAAAGGAGAAATTGTTGGAGCAAATATGCAGGATTATTACGGAAAGCTAGTAGAGGTGGTTGAAGTTGAATATTCCGGTTGGCCTATAAAATGAACAGTATTGTTTCGTTGCGATTGGTTTGATCCGACAGTTTCTGTGGGTAAAAGGGTTCATAACGACTACAATCTAATTGAAGTGAACCATCGATGAAGATTACATAAATATGAACCATTCATCCTTGCATCCCAAGAAAGTGTTTTACTACGGATATCCAAGTTTGTGCAATGACAAGCGAGATTGGTGGGCTGTTTCTAAAATCGTCCCACGTTCAGCAATCATATTAGATGAGAGTTTATCAAGTCAATCAACTAAGTGCCTTGCATTTTAAGAGGATGAGATGGAAATGCATGCAATTAAGGATGACACGAGGGCTCCTAAAACATCAGTTAGAGATCCAAATGGTGATGTCCAAGAAATTGAGGATGCAAATGTTCGGTTTCCTCCCGATGATAATGACACTGAATCACAGTCCGATACGACATCGGATGTTGAACCAACATTTGACAAAACAAATGATACTGATTAAACATAGAGGTTTATTTAATTTTAATTTATTTTTATAAGTGTTAAATTTTTACATATTCAATCATTATTCATAATTATATTGCATGAATCTTTAGTATTTTTAGTATGATAGGCCGAGATAGATCTACCGCCGATGGACAGAGCGAGCAAGGATGTCACTTTGCTGCATCAGATCATATGAGCATTGGAGATGGAGAGTTCAGATCTCCAGCCTTCGATAGTCATAGCCGATCGATACATACCTCTGAGAGTTCTTTCTATGCCGGCTGCACCGTACTTTGACCGGATGCTGATGGGCTGTAAGTATATACTAATTGTAAATATATGTTTATGTTTTTAAGTCAATTACTTATAAACATGCATTTTTTTAATAGCTTTATTGAGCAGTATACTGTTTCGAGCCAGATCAGCTCCTTATTCCAGAGGCATGCTTATCCTAATGGCTACGATTGGCACCATGTATCTGGGGCCATGAGAGAGTTTTATTTTTCAAAGTTTCAGGTAAACTTATTAAATATAATTTATCACTGATATAAATTTTTTAATCTTAATATATTTTAAAACTAGCTATTTATTTCAATGTAGAAAAAGTTTATGTGGGACCCTGCCATCCATGATGCCGTTAGGGTAGTATGGAATGCTCTTGCGGCACGCCGATACTTTGACATGCTTCATCGTTGGAGAAGATCGAGTGAGCATCCTGTTCATATGCCGAAGGGTATTTGGCATGACTTGCAGTAAGTGTGGCAGTCTGAGGCCTGGAAAAGGAGGTTCGCATCAGCCACCATGAACCGTCGATTCGAGAAGGGTGATTGTGGCACGGGTCTCTCCTGTAACACTGTGGGGTCCATTTCGATTCTGAAGCACAGACGCCGTATGGTAAGAAAACATAAATAATTTAATTACTAATTTAGTCATTTATAAATACTTATATTTATATCATTTCTTCTGCTTTTGTAGTCTGAGCAAGAGGGCAGAGATCCTGGTGAATTTCGTTTATTCAGGGCGACACACATCAAGAAGGACGGTACCTGGGTTGATTCACGATCATGAAAGGTTGGCGTAAAAAATTAGCTTTATATTGTATATATTTAATTTCTAAAATTTTATTTAGGTTCATATATTTGATTCATTTATCATTGATTTTATAATTCAAAGGCACGAGTCGAGGAGCTTCAGTCCTAGGCATCGCAGGTCGACTCCACTGATGGGGGGCCGCCCGTCAAACTCTCACCACATGAAAGTCGATGTATGTTTTTGAAAGCTATTGGTGCTTAGCCACGAGATCGTAGGGTCTACGGTCTGGGCACTAAAGCTTCTAGATATTTTTCCATCAAGGCTCCAGTTCGCACTATCCTGACGATATTCCTGCCAAGCATTTAGACGACATTCAGAGATCTATTACAGAGGAGGTTCGGCAGGAGTTCGACCAGCACACAGGAGGCCTTCAACAGGAGCTTGCAGATATGAGATAGCAGATGCGTTAGATACAGGATTTGGTTTGCCTCATGTCGCAGGGTTCATTTCAGCCTCCACAGCCTTCCCGTGATCGTGATAGTGCGGATTCTTGATGTATTTTTTTTACTTCTTATATTTTGTATATATAAAAACTTTAAATTATTAATATATTAAATTTTTATATATTTTTGGAGATTTAGTGATGAATGTTTTGATAAATATTTTTAAAAATTTAGTGATGAATATTTTGATCAATATTTAAATGCAATGAAATTATATTAAAAGGTTTAATTTATAACATTTTAAATTTAATTAAAAAAATAATTAGTGATACTATTGCGATGAAAGTTTTTCGTTGTAATTATTTTTTTTAAAAAATTAATTATTAATTTTGCGATACAATTGCGATGCAAGTTGGCATCGCAAAATTGTGATGCAAGTATTGCATCGCAAAATTGTGACACAATGCCAGGCATCACAATTTTACAACACCAAAACAGGCATCGCAATATTGCGACGCCAACTTACATCACAAATTAGTTGCAAAATTGCGACGCAAGTAGGCATTGCTAAATTGCGACGACCTCAATTTAGTCGCAAATTAGTGATGCATTTTTTTTTTGCGTCGCTAGGCGTCGCTATTTAGCGACGCAATTACGACAGATTGCAGGTTGCGATGAGATTGACAGCGACGTCCAAATTGCATCGTTAATGTGCCGCTAAATCCATTTAGCGACATAATTTGGCGTCGCTAAAATTAAATTTTTTTGTAGTAAAATAAGAGGGAACTAGCCAAAGTCCAAAAGGAATTAGCATGCCAACATATGCAACTGGCATGCCAAGAATGAAAGCACCAGGGAACCAATCAAACTCTTTTGAAAATTAGTATGCCAACACCAACCACTAGCATGCCAAAAAATTGATTACAGGGAGCCGACAGAAGTCTTTTAAAAATTAGTATGTCAACACCAATCACTAGCATGCCAAAAAATTGAGTATAGAGAGCCGACATAACTCTTTTGAAAATTAGCATGCCAACACTAATCACTAGCACGCCAAAAAATTGAGTATAGAGAGCTAGCAGAACACTTTTGAAAATTAGCATGCCAACACCAATCACTAGCATGCCAAAAAAAATGCACTAGGGAACCATTCGAAAGGCAACAAAAGTTGACGAGCCAATTTGAAAAATCAGCAAGTCAAAAGGCATCCAATCCGAAGGTAATATAATATGGTATTTCAAATCAAAGATTGGTAACCCAAGATTCAAACAACAAGCATCCAATCGAAGGCAACAAAATCTGGTATTCCAAATCAAAGATTGGTAACCCAAGATTCAAATAACAAGCATCCAATCGAAGGCAACAGAAGATAAATAGTTTAAGAATACAATCTAGTATTGATTCAAAATAGCATAGAATTATAAATGAGAACTTATAAGATAATTGAATCTGGTTTAGGACAATACAAATATAGTTAAACTTGAAAGTCATGTTGTTGAATGAACCATAGAACATAAAACATATAAAAATCGTCCAGTGATTGTAAAACTTATGATCATTTAAGAATAATATAATTATAATAAGCATATTTATACAATACTGCATTACCTTTCATTATTAATTATAATGTACCTTGGGTTGTAGGAAGTATATTATTTCATGATAAGTAACTTGAAATAGATTAAACCTTGATAGAGATGATATTAACACAATACTTAAATGTTTTGTGTTTCATCAAAATCAATATGAGATCAATAGGGTTGAGCATCACCACTTTCCTAACAAGCCTAGGTTATACTAGGATTTTAGAGGGCAAATTTTGAGTGACAAACTTTTTTTATTTATTTTTTAATAACTTGAAGCTGATTTCACTCACATTGATCTTAGGAGTTTGATTATAGATCACTAGCCTTTACTTTTTATCTCGATCGATTTTGGACCACAAGTCTTAATTCTCCTATCATTGGTGAGTTATGCGTTATGATGAACTTGGTCAGTGTCTTATCTAGGGCTTTATGGGCTAGAGCTTTGCTCCCTAGATGATTACTGCTGATAAAAGATTTATATTGGTTATATCTCTTGCAAAATTTTTGGAGCTAATTTGAACATGGTTAGTGCTTGCTTGGATGTTGCTTGCTTCCATAATCTTTTCTCTTGTGTAGCATAGCTAGGTGCTTTTGCTTGTTTTCATAAATGGTACCAATCCATTGACATATGAAATTACTCTCATACGCCAATAGATGAAAAAGATTATAGTTTGGATGGTAGAGAACTCCTAGCTTATTTGTGTGTGAGCTCTTGCAAAAAAGAGAGGAAAAACAGAAGATGTCCACAAATTTGCTTGAGAGACTCTTTGGCACTTAAGTCAGTCCAAAAAGTTGAAAATTTAGAGCCTTTAGGGTTGGTGCTCTACTTTTTTGTTGTAAGCTTTTGCTTTTTAAGCTTAGAGTTTGTTTATTTACATGGCATAGAGTTGCTTTTATAGGCATTTTGAAGAGTCCTCGTAGGATTGATCCACTTAGTAGTGAATGGCTCACATAAGCTGTATTTCGGATAAGGTGGTCACTTTGGCGAAATCTTTCGCAAGTAAGACGGAGCCTTTGGTAGGAATCTCTCCAAAAGACTATGTTTTTATAAAAATCTCTCCTACTTGGGGCTTTCCTCCTTAAGAGGACGTGTGTGGTGATCTGATCGGCCACTGCGTATCATTTTTTTGATTGTCTGTAATATGTTGCCATCAAATTAGTTTACTGTCTCAGCTCATATCACATTAGATAGTGAATGTACTTTGCATTCTTAATAATAGAATACAATGAACTACACCATTATATATTATGTTTCTTTTTGCTACATGGGAAGAGCCCTTCAATTAGAGCATGATGTACAAGAAACTAGGTTGATGACACCAAACATTATGTTTGTTACCAATAGACCAAAATATATAATTTTGAAAAAAAGGTAACCGGGTTTCAAATAATATAATTTTTTGAGCTGTTATTTCATTTTATGTAAGTGGAGTGGTCAATGACTTGACCTAAAAAATTTGGCCTCTTGAATGTAAAGTGGTGGAAAAATATGCATGGCCCTATAGAGGTTTAAGAACCTCTCCCTAATGATTCTATAAACATTCATGAAATGCTTTAATAACCATGAGGTATGGATTATATAATAGAACAACAATGTAGCGAATTAGGTTGTAGCCCATCGGTTTCATCTTAGAGATCCTATGTTCAAACGTTGAAAGTCACCTTGTGACACCCCACATTTAGTTCACATTGGATGAAAAAAGAATGTATTGTATGCTTATAACTCAAGTCCACTTGTTACCCATTAACTTCCACTCGAGTTTTTGGACCACGTGGTTTCAGCCCATTAACAAAGTTATTTGGGCCAGCGGATGAGCTTGGGGCATTACAACTAGTATCAGAGCCGATCCGAATGTGCGAAAGTTGGTGGATCCTTGGTGGGCATAAGAAAAGAGCTACCCATAGAGGATGATGATGGAATCGATGGAACAGAAATGGGTTATGCGCTTATAACTCAAGTCCACTTGCTACACATTAACTTTCACTCGAATTTTTAGACCAGTTGTTTCAGGCCTGCTAACGAGGTTAATTGGACTAGCGGACGAGTTTGGGACGTTACAAACCTTTCTCTCCATCCTTTTGATATAATAGGGTTTAGTCTTTTTTAGAATGGATGTGGTTCACTTTAAAGGTAAACAATAAACTGATGGTCAAAGATATTGGCCTTGCTACGATGCCAGGAAAAGTCAGAATAATGCGGCAAGAGATGGCCCATAAAATGTTGCCAAAATTCGATGCACAATTTATCCAAGTTAGAAGCCCAGCACACCTGGGTTGGGCCCATAAACCTCACGGCCGTTCTTTTATCGAGGTTCCCAACAAAAGCAAACGTCCAATAAAAGTGCTCATTTTAAAACCTCACCCGTAGGAGACTAATCTGGACAAATCCAAAAAGACTTAGGAAAGTAGTAAATTACCATGACGAATTTCCTGGCGGTCGTCGTCGTGGTATACTCATGATGTCGCCATTTCTCCGTCATTTCAACGAAGAATTTGCTTCAAGCTTCTCACTACGTACATGTCTTTCCATAGGCCTATCATAAAGTGAAAGCTTAATTTCAAACCAGAATCCATGGTTGTATGGTAGAATCTAAGATTTGAAAGCGGCCTCTCTCAGCATACATTTTAGCATGCTTTTTAAGAGGTATCGAGGATCAGGAATTTTAAATGATGCTGCTGGTATGGTAAACAAGCGTAGATGGGAAACCTACCTAAAATTGCTTCCCTTTACCATTCCAATGTAAAAGTAAACAAGTGGCAAAACCCCAACAAATACTACGATATTCCCAGCAATAGAAGGTAATTCCGAAACACAACGTCCTCCCTCTTTCTTTTCCAGTCCGGTTGAGTGTCGAGTTACGAAGCTTCCTCGAAGGAGCAACCCTTTGTCTTTGCCATATGAATCACGGTCCCAACGCAGCTAGTCTCTGCCGTTGGACTACGCTCACGAGTGTCGCGTCGTCCGCCCGCTGTTTCGTAGGCATCACCTGCCCAGGAGTCCCCTGACCTCCCTTTACGTGCTGAGAGACCAAGAGCTTGGTGCTGGACCGCGAGCGGGCCGGAGAGATACCATCATCGCTCTCGTCTCCGAACCTGGATATCGCCGCGCGAGGGATAGGACGAGTGGAGCGATGGCTTCGGTGGAAAAGGCTACGAGTAGCCTGGAGGAGGGCCGCAGCATGTCGTCCTCATCCCTGCTGGTCTGGAAGCGCTCGGATCGGTCGATGCTGTCCGAAGTGAGGAACGGGGCCCTCAGGCGTCTGCTGGCCCACCTCCGCGAGGTCTTCCTCGGGACCAAGCTCTTCCCCCTCTCCTTGCTGTTCCCCTCGCCGTCGCCGCCCACTGCTTCGATTTCGGCCGAGTATGTTCCTTTCTCTCTTTTTTTGCTGGTAGGTGCACGTCTGCGGCCAACGACATCCCGTCGCGGCCCGCAGTTTAATGTGGTGATGCCGTGATGGGTGGTGTGGCGGTGGAAACTGGAGAGGACCGCGGCCTTGATTTTTCTTTTTCTTTTGCCTCTACCGTGAAGCCAATTTCTAGGCTGCTTGCAAGTCGATGATGATGATGATGGTGCGACGCCTGGCTGAGCCTAACGTGACTTGGTTTCTTTTGAAACCAAGCCACTCTGAGGTGGCAATATAGATGCCTGAATGCATACTTTTAGAAAACTGGTTTTTTTTTACTTTGGAAAGTAGACTGATCCATGTCCTTACTAGTTTCAGCATACTCATGGGTTCAATTATCAAGGGTTTAAACATTTTCTTCTCATCTTGAACCTTACTCCATAGATGGTCAGGTCTCATCATCTCAGCTCATGGAACTAGATTCGCTGAAGAGTCAAGTCGATTTAAGGCTTAGGATGGCCTAGGGTCAGACTTTTAGAGGTGGTTCTGGGTTCAATCTTCACCTGGACCCAGAATTTCAGAGCCTTCTGCCTGTATCCGTCTCTCTCTCTCTCTCTCTCTCTCTATTTTATTAATTAATTAATTAACTTTTAATATTCCTTTATAAATTTAAATGGAGGAAACAGGCTTGGGTCTTTGCGTTGAGTATGATAGGCCTCACTCCGCTTGCCGAACGGTTGAGCTTTCTATGCGAGTAAGTCTCTCATGCATCCCCTCTAGTGAACGATTTCTACTTCATTGTTTGTTCTAATTATCGTTTAATCTTAATTTTGCAATGCAGGCAAATCACGTATTATATGGTCCAACAGGTAATTCCCTGATAATTTGCTTTTACTATTACTTTTACTTTTTTTTTTTAAAAAAAAAATATAATTCTGCAAGAACTGCTCTGCTTTCTGTGGTATGGTATTCTCCGCTAATAATCATAAACTGACAGCCAAAGAGTTGAAGCCGCTTTAAAAGAGTCAAGACCCAACGGTGTAAAACGGCATTGCCGGCTTTTACGACACAGGCATCGTGTTAGTTCAGCAGGCCGTAAGGAAGGTTTTATATTAAAAATATTCCCTTCAACAACTTTAAACATCAATATTATGAGAGTATTTTGATTAATTTAGCACATTACCTGCTGTGATAATCATTAATTAACAACGCATGAGTTGAACCCACTTAGAAGAGTTAGATCAGTAGCGCAAAACGCGTGCTAACCTACGGTAAAACTGTAATATCTAATAAAATATATTAATTTTATTTTTTATAAAAAATTAAGAATTTTTAGAACCATGTGTGAACTTGATCATCTGCTACTAATTATCAGGTGAATTCAGCCTGCTAATATATTAATTAGACTAATAGACTAATAGAGGAGCTTATAATAACCATAAGCAGCTATATATGTTATAAAAATATTTTGATGTCCACAAGCCATCTGCAGCTGGTGGGCTTCTGAACGCCACCTGCGGGAACGTCCCCGAGCTCATAATCGCCCTGCTGGCCCTCGAGAAGGACAAGATGGAGGTGCTCAAGTGGTCCCTCCTCGGCTCCATGCTTTCCAACCTCCTCCTCGTCCTCGGCTCCTCCCTCTTCTGCGGCGGAATCGCCAACTACACCAAGGAACGCCCTTTCGATCGAGTAAGCTAAGCTAGCGTGTCTTCGAGTCGATCGATCTACAATTAAGTAAAAAGAATATATAGTAGCCGTAAGACCTTTCGATCACCAATTCTCGCAACATTTGCCTTGGATTCTTCTTCTTCTTCTTCTTCTTCTTTTTAGAAGCAAAGCGACGCGAACTTGAGCCTTCTGCTGCTGGGCGCGCTGTGCTACATCTTGGCGTGGGTCTATCGACACGCTGAGAGCTTCGGTGAGGATAGCCTGGGGCAGGAGCAGTGCTGAACCTCTCGAGAACGTGCAGCATTGTGATGCTTGTTGCCTACTTCGGCTGTCTCTTCTTCCAGCTGAAGACCCATCGCCAGCTCTTCGAACCGCGGCCGGTTAGTTTTTTTTTTTTTTTAACTCAGAGAGTGTCCTACGAGACAGTGGTACGAATGCGATGATTACGATTTAGTTCAGAACACCCAGAATATAATTAAAATACGGATCAATTAAATATGGTGCATTTCCGAGTAGGATAGGCCCAGGCACCAGTTTTTGACCACCTGTTCTTTGCCCATTTAATATAATTTATGTTGTGCTTTGCTGAATGCCATCATCTTATTCTTAGATAAGAGAAATTTATGACATGCATACAGAACAAAATCCAAACAACAAGAGGAAGAAAACAAACAAAAAAAATAAAAAAAAAAATAAAAAAGGAAAGAAACACTTAACTACGTAACTATAGAAGCTCTCCACTGGATGGAACAATGAGATAAGAGTATGCTTATTTGCGTGTGCTCTTAGTAGACTGATACAAGAGGCTAATAGAAATATTGCGGATAAAATTGATGGGAAAAAACATTCCTAAGTCAATCCATATGAAATTCTTGTCTCTACCATGTGTAAAGTAGGTGAATGAAGCTGAGGCACAGTGCAAATTAATTATAAGCAATAATTCAGTATAGTTCCGGCACATAAGAAAAAATTATAATATTAAAAAAATCATTGATTAGGATAATAGGTGAATGTATGAACCAGGACTTGTCTCTTTATTCGGTGTTAAATATGTCTTGAATTTTATATATTGGGCCTGGTTTTTTGACCCGACCTGATATTCTTGTTGAGACCGGGCCAAACCGGTTCGCTAGGGTTTATTTTATGGAAGTATTTTTTTGGGACATATATATATATACGTGTGAAAACTTCTGTAAGGGTTTTGGACCTCCTCCTTTTGATAATGGAATTTTGTTTGCCTTGCCCGTGGATGTAGATCACCATGATCGAACCACGTAAATTCTTGGTGTTCCTTTGTTTGTTTATTGTTTGATTTGTTTATTGAATCTGATTTCCACAACAAACTGGTATCAGAGCTTTGGTTTGAAAACAATTTTGTTGAAAAAAAGGGGGAAAAACCTAACCCTAATTTTTTTTTGTTGGTCTTCGTCTGCCTCCTCTGTTTCTTCCGACGGCTATGGTGCGGTGAGCGTGGATCCTTTTCTTCACCCGGCGACGGCTGTGGAGGAAGGCGAGCGCAGCCCAAAAATTGGTTCCTGCCCTGTCTTGTTGCTTCTGGATTTTTCCCACGCTCGCTTCCTCGTTGGATCCGATCTCTTGCTTGGAGGGGCTTCGTTTTTTCACCGTTCCCGGTTCGATTCCATCCGCCAGGGGTTTCGGTTGGAAGGCAAAGGCCATCGTTTTGTGCGGTGGATTTCGATCTTCTTTTTGAGCGAGAGGCGGTTGTTCCTTGCTGCGGATCGGGCGAGGCCCTGCCGCTGAGGGCGAGCGCGTCCTGGAACCACCGTCGAAGCAGTTAAACTTGAAGCTCCGCTCCTCTGCCGCCACCGCCTCCGGCCGAGCGTTCCCCTCAAAGCCTGTCTCGAGAATCCATACCTCATCGATCCCTCTCTTCCAATTGTCCCGCGGCACTACTGTTGAAGGAGGCGAAGTAGTTGATCTTCCTCCTTTTCTTCGGTGCTGCCTCCGGTCGGGCCAACATCGCCGAGCTTCAATGCCTCGACAGTCACCTCATCCCCCGGTCGCGTGGTTTGCTCGTCCAAGTACAAGGTGTCGGAACAATTGATCTCCCTCTTCCGCTGATCTGCTGTCGCCTTCGATCGGGCCACTGTCACCGTACTTCAACGTCTCACGGCCAATAAGCATTGCCTTGTCGGTTGACACCGGATGCCGGACATCTACTCTCCCTTAATACAGGGTGAGGCCTTTTCCCCATCTTCGTGATCTTCTGCTCCAACTTCGTTGACTCTGTTCCAGCCATGCCATGAAGAGGAAGCGGCTGTTCCGTCCGTGAAGCTGTTCCCAGGATCTCTTCTTCTTCTTCAATCCAAACAGAAAGATCGTTTCGTTCTTAAGAATTCTTGGGATGTCATCTTTGAAGTTTCAGATTGCACCATTTGATGGACAGAACAACTTCGGATTATGGAGAATAAAGATGAAGGCTTTATTGAAGCGAGAGGGTTCTGTTAGGGCACTGGATAATAATTATACAGATGACATGACCACGGCTGAGATTGAAGAGATGGATGAGAAGGCGCATAGTGCGATCCAGTTGTCTCTAGAAGATAATGTTTTGCGAGAAGTTGCAGATGAGGAAACAGCGGCCGGTCTTTGGAAGAAACTGGAAAGTCTTACATGAAGAAATCTTTAACATCGAGACTTTATTTGAAGCAGCGTCTTTATACCCTAAAGATGCGAGAAGGTACGCCTATTAAGGAACACTTGAATGAGTTTAATAAGATTGTTATGGATATGAAAAATCTAGATATTAAACTCGAAGAAGAAGATCAAGCTTTGATCGTGTTATGCTCATTGCCTGCCTCATACGAAAATTTTATGAACTCGATGCTTTATGGACGTGAATCCATAACACTAGAGGATGTTAAAGCATCCTTGAATTCTGCAGAATTGAGAACAAAATTGAATGGAAATACTAGTGGAAAGAAATCTGTTGGTCGTTCAAAATCTAGGCCACCTGGAGATACGACGAACGTTGAGTGCTACTATTGTCACAAGAAAAGATATTACAAGTCAGATTGTCCTGTGCTCAAGAGAAAGGATAAGCAACGTAGTCAACGTCAAGATGCGGCGAATATTGCTAAGAAAGATGAGTCTAGCGTGTCAGACAGAGTTCTTACGACATGCTCTGTTGTTAGTTTTTCAAACGATGTTTGGATAATGGATACAGGAGCATCATATCACATGTGCCCAAATAGGGAATGGTTCACCACATACGAACCATTGAATGGTGAATCAGTTTTTATGGGAAATGATGCAGTATGCAAAATTGTGGGAATTGGTACTATTCAGATTAAGTGCCATGACAAAGTTATGAGAACCTTGACTGAAGTTAGGCACATACCAGACTTAAAGAGAAACCTTATTTCTTTGAGCTGTTTGGATTCCATTGGGTGTATGTACTCAGGTGGAGGTGGAGTTCTAAAAGTCACCAAAGGCAACCTAGTTGTGATGAGAGGAAACAAGGTGAATCACTTGTATCATCTACAGGTAGCACAGTTATGGGTTCTTCGATTGGCACAGCAAATTCTGTTTCTGCTGATGATAGAATAAAATTGTGGCATATGCGTTTGGGCCATATGAGTGAGCGTGGCATGACAGTTTTGAGTAAACGTGGTTTACTATGTGGTGAGCGGACATCCTCACTAGATTTCTGTGAGCACTGTGTTCTTGGCAAGCAGTGCAAGGTCAGTTTTAGTACAGGCACACATTCAACGAAGGGTACACTCGACTACATACATTCTGATTTATGGGGATCGGCACAGGTTCCATCTAAGGGTGGTGCTCTTTACTTTGTGACATTTATTGATGATTATTCTAGAAAAGTTTGGGTTTATTTTCTGAAAAGAAAAAGTGAAGTGTTTGAAACCTTTAAGAAGTGGAAAGCCCTTGTTGAGAATCAGACAGGAAAAAAGATCAAACGTCTGAGGACCGATAACAGTCTTGAGTTCTGTGGTGGTGATTTTAATGAATTCTGTGCAGATGCAGGTATCGTTCGACACCGTACAGTCAGGTACACTCCACAGCAAAATGGAGTGGCAGAAAGGATGAACAGAACTCTATTGGAGAGGGCAAGATGCATGCTCTCTAATGCTGGCATGGAAAAGGCTTTTTGGGCTGAAGCAGTTAACACGTCTTGCTATCTGGTTAATCGTTCTCCTTCAACAGCAATTGAATGCAAGACTCCTTTTGAGATGTGGTCAGGTAAGCCTTGTGATTATTCAAATCTAAAGGTTTTTGGATGCCCTGCTTACTATCATGTTAAGGATGGTAAACTTGAACCTAGAGCAAAGAAGTGTATCTTTGTTGGTTATGCTGATGGCGTGAAGGGTTATCGTCTGTGGTGCATGGAACCTAATTCACCTAAATTCATTATTAGTAGGGATGTTACTTTTAATGAAAAGTTTATGCTAGATCAAAGGAATGTTGTTGATGAGTCTGCAGGAAACCATGAGAGTGATACAAATGAGGTGGAGGTTCAGGTCGAGCTTCGAAAAAAGGCTCTCAAAATGATTTGAGCGAGCAAATTGTTACTATTGATTCTAGTTCAGATGAGGAAGCTCTAGATGAAGTGGAGCAGCCATACTCTATTGCTACTGGCAGAGAAAGGAGGGAGATTCGAGCCCCTCAAAAATATGGGTTTTCTGATCTGGTGGCTTATGCTCTTACGACAGCAGAAGATATGGGTATTCAGGAACCATCTACTTATACTGAAGCTGTTACTTGTTCGGAATCAGAAAAGTGGACTGTTGCTATGGCTGAAGAACTGGAATCACTTCACAAGAACCAGACTTGGGACTTGGTGCCATTGCCTAAAGAAAAAAGAGCCATTGGGTGTAAATGGGTCTTTAAGAAAAAGGAAGGTATTTCAGGCGTTGAAATTAGTAGATGCAAGGCAAGACTTGTAGCTAAAGGTTACAATCAGAGGGAGGGAATTGATTATGATGAAGTGTTCTCTCCTGTTGTGAAACACACTTCTATTCGTGTGTTGCTGGCTATAGTTGCTCAATTTGACTTAGAGCTTGAGCAACTCGATGTGAAGACAGCCTTTTTGCATGGTGAGCTTGAGGAGACTATTTATATGGCCCAGCCTGAGGGCTATTATGTAGAAGGCAAGGAAGATCATGTATGTCGATTGAAGAAATTGTTGTATGGCTTGAAGCAGTCTCCAAGACAGTGGTATAAAAGATTCGACAGTTTTATGATACGGAGCGGTTATCATAGGAGTAGCTATGATAGTTGTGTGTACTTCAGGAAGGTTTCAGATAAATCCTTTGTCTATCTCCTTTTATACGTGGATGACATGCTCATTGCTGCAAAGAACATGACAGATGTGTTGATCTTGAAGAAATGTCTCAGTAAGGAGTTTGAAATGAAAGATCTGGGTCCTGCCAAGAAGATCTTAGGAATGGAGATTCAGAGAGACAGAAAAGCAGGTAAGTTATATCTCTCACAGAGGAGATATATTGAGAAGGTACTTGAGAAGTTTGGGATGCAAAACTCTAAGCCTGTCAGTACACCTTTAGCATCACATTTTAGACTCTCAGCTATACATTCACCTCAGTCAGAGGTCGAGGAGGCTGCAATGTCTCCTGTCCCATACTCCAGTGCAGTTGGTAGCTTGATGTACACTATGGTATGCACTCGTCCCGACATTGCGCAGGCAGTTAGTGTGGTGAGCAGATATATGGCACATCCTGAAAAGGTCCATTGGCAGGCAGTGAAATGGATACTTAGGTATCTTAGAGGCTCCACAAAATTGGGCCTAATGTTTGATAGAAATAGTTCTAACTGTACTTCTGTTGTGGGATTTGTGGATTCTGATTATGCTGGGGATATTGATAAGAGAAGATCTTTGACTGGCTATCTTTTCACATTATCTGGCTCGGCTATAAGTTGGAGATCAACTTTACAGTCGACAGTTGCTTTGTCTACAACAGAGGCAGAGTATATGGCAGCAGCAGAAGCAGTAAAAGAAGCTATTTGGTTACGAAATCTTGTTCAAGAACTTGGGCTCAAGCAGGAAGACAATTCAGTTTCTTTTGTGACAATCAGAGTGCTATTTGCTTGATTAAAAATCAAGCATATCATGAGAGGACTAAGCACATTGATATCAAGTATCATTTTATTCGAGAGGCATTTACTGAGAGAAATATTACAGTAAAGAAAGTAGATACTGCTGATAATCCTGCTGATATGCTGACCAAGATAGTTCCCGCCAACAAGTTTAAGCATTGCTTGGACTTGATTGGCATGCTTGTTTGAGGTTTGCTCCTTCTGGGGCTTGGTGGCGAGGTGAATGAAAGTTCTATTTTTGTTTTTCCTGAAGTGGATATGTTTTTCGTTGTATCCCTTGTTTCCTACACCGAGTTAGCTCACGTAGGCTTAGGGATGCTGGGAGAATATGTTCGACTTCTAGTTTGTTAAATTCAAGCCAAGGTGGAGATTTGTTAAATATGTCTTGAATTTTATATATTGGGCCTGGTTTTTTGACCCGACCCGATATTCTTGTTGAGACCGGGCCAAACCGGTCCGCTAGGGTTTATTTTATGGAAGTATTTTTTGGGGCGTATATATATATACGTGTGAAAACTTCTGTAAGGGTTTTGGACCTCCTCCTTTTGATAATGGAATTTTGTTTGCCTTGTCCGTGGATGTAGATCACCATGATCGAACCACGTAAATTCTTGGTGTTCCTTTGTTTGTTTATTGTTTGATTTGTTTATTGAATCTGATTTCCGCAACATTCGGTCATGCATGCCTCTCTACTTAGCAATCATCGAATCTACGTTCGCGTTTTGGGAGGTGTATGTAATATTGTCAAGTACTGGGACGTAAGTAATCATATATAGTGCGGATGGATCTCTCTTACTCTCAAAAAAAGAAAAGTAAAGATAATAAATCTTTGAAATGAGGCATGAAGTTTGAGGCTGTTAAAGACCAAGACATGCAGGACCTAAAGCAATGGAAGTGAGTAAAATTATTCGAGAATCAAGATTGCGTCGACCTCAAGAGCTGAGGAGTCAGAGAGTTACTTTGTCATGCCCTTACCTCAGCCAAATTCGATTAAACTTCCTCCACCAGTTGGTCTGTTGATCTAATAAAGGTATCAATAACTAGTGCATTTTTTTAATTCATTCATTTAGGTCAAAGGTTCAAGAAAAAACGGAGGAGAGAGAAACCACACTCGAAAGTGTGGAAGGTCTTGACGATGTTGAGGACTCGGCCTTAAAAGAGAGGTGCAATGGACACAAGTGATAGTTGCTCATGCTGTGATCCATGGTTTCTTGTCTTAGCGTTCGAAGAACAGTTAGGCAAGTTACGAGAGAAGATTGAAGGCTCAGTTCTAACCACTGACCTTCCCTTTGATGATGAAAACTGGGACATCCTTGGGGTCAGGATAATCTAAACCCGTCCTATTTGAAATGGGAAGAAGTAACTATTAGTCAGACTCGCCACTCATCAGCTACTAGGAAGTAGGAGTACTGTGGACTATTGGACCATAACCACTGCTACTTTAACTTCCTCTCTTTTTGAGAATAATGATGTGGGTGCACCAGTCATTTCAAATGAATGATGGGCAAATTACCCGGGTCAAACATCTAGGAAACACTTCCTAAAGTTTGAACCTAAGACCTCTCAGAGAAGGTGCGACCATTGGGGGCCATTGCCACCATGGCCATCTTCATCAGACCTTTTCCCATCCAGACACGTTTAAGTATGATATCTAACAGATATATATGAGGAGGTTTAAGAAAAGGGCGTTGGGAGCATTGACTCATGATTGGCCAAATAAGAATCAATATATATATATATATATATATATATATATATATATAGATTAAGTTCTTCTATGAATGAGAAAAAAAAAAACAATAATTCAGAGATATACTCCTAATAGAGTCAACGGGTAATATTTTTTTTAAAGAAAAAAAATCTCTCTCAAGCACGTAGTCTCTGTTCATCTCTTTGTTTTCTTTTTTTCTTTTCTTCTTTTTCTTCCTAATAAATTTCTTTCTTTCTTTTTGGATAATCTAGTATACAGGCGTATATGAGGCTTGTTAAATAATAAATAAATAAATATAATAAATGTGAAATAAATAGATTAATAAGCAGAAAAATTGGACTATAACTTTGAAAAGTTATAGCCAAAAAAAAACAAAAAAACAAAAATAGCTTCTATCTTCCCATCACTTTTTCTTATGCATTTAAGAATTATAAAAATTGATGATTTAATCAGTTAATTAATTCTTCATTTTTTCTAATAAGATTTATTAACCAATAGAGATCGATGGTTGTTTAAAGATAATGATAAAGAATTATAAAATTTGTGGAAAGTGAAGGCAAACACTTTTAATGATTAACAGGATGAAGCTGATGGCAATGATGACACAGTTTCTGATACACCAGTGATTGGATTTGCCAGCGCAATTGCTTGGTTAGTAGCGATGACTGCTGCGGTTGCAATTCTGTCGGATTATGTTGTCACTACCATTGAGGTATAAAGAACAATCAACATATCCTTGTCTAATCTTTCTCTTTGAAGGTTCATCTTAATACTCTAAAGTTCCTAAAGGAGCAAGATTTCCTCTTCTTTCCTTAGGCAGCATCAGACTCATGGAGTATGTCTCTAAGTTTCATTAGTGTCATCTTGCTACCTGTTGTTGGAAATGCAGCAGAACATGCGGCTGCAATCATCTTTGCTTTCAAAAACAAGATTGTAAGACAAGCTCTTACTTCTGATTTCTTGCATTCTCACATGAAGTATACATGCATAATCTTTCAACTATATGAACATTTTACAGGATATCACTTTGGGCATCACTCTTGGCTCGTCAACTCAAATCTGCATGTTTGTGGTGAGACTTTAAAAATAGCCTTTTTCTGAAAACAATTTGGTTTCCTCCTCTTTGCTTATTGTTTAAAGGATTCACTAATATGTTGCTGAACATTAATAGGTTCCATTAAGTGTAATAGTGGCGTGGATAAAGGGTATCCACATGGATCTTGATTTTAAGCTCTTGGAGACCGGATCATTGGTTATGTCAATCCTTGTAATTGCCTTCACCCTTCAGGTAAATCTATAACCCTTTATCCATTGCTAATGATCGTTTGACATAATTTCATTGTCTATCAATCTAAATTTGTTTATCCAAAAAGGAAAAACTGGATTGCTAACCAATAATAAGAAGAAGAAAATATGACTTAAAATGTTTTTTAAGTGAACCTAGTATCTTAATTAACAGAACTCCATTGCACTCAAATGGTGATGAATTCGATTAAATAATCTACTAACTTGAGTAGAAAGGCTTAAGAGAGCAAACCGAAAACACTGAAGTGACCAAATAATGTCAGGCAGACATAAAACTGAAAAATTTAGTTGGAGGTTTTTTTAAGATATTCACATGAACTTCAACGCGTTGTAACTGAACAAAGCACATCCAACTTATGTAAAATAATGGAAGATACTGAGGGAGGGCTGCTGGTCGATTTAATGATAAAATTATATTGAGCCATAATAAATATATTAAGCTATGAGGTAAGAAAAGTTCATTAATTTTGCTTAGTGTAATACAAAATGATTCTTTCAGCAAGCAAAGCTGGCAGCGAGACCCAACCCTACCCTAGTGATGGTTAACTTTACTGAAGAACATTATATCATTTAAGATGTCATGGAGACACCCCCATATAAATCCAATGATGAAAAGAACATAGTTGGGCTTAATATTTGTTTGTTGGTGGCCGAATTTGAGTATTCACTACTTGAACAGCTTCTATAGCCAACTTAACTAAAACATACTGCCAGCAATGGCAGTATGCTTTAGAACTTTTAATTTTATGATATCTAAAGTAACTTTACATACGTTTCAGTATGTGAATACTTGAACACATACTGGAAAGGCATTAAGAATGCATTGTGAGGCATTTTTCCTCTTCCATTCACCTTGTTAAGAACTGTAATTTTTAATGCTGGCTAATTAGAAAAGCTTTCTGTTTTGTGAAGGAGAGGTTGTTTTTCTTAGACTTATCTTGGCCACAGAACACCATTGGAGGTAACCTCTCTCTCTATAAGCTGAACCCAAAAATCACAGAGTTTCTTCCTCTCGAGAGTTGATTCCTTCTTAACTTGTCCTGACTACTACGATTTTCACCATCCTCATTGGGAAACCATCAATTATATTGCCTAATATAATGGTGTAAAGCTTATGGTCTAAGAGACAAAATCCATCCCCTCTTCATGTGGATGTCAGGCATCAGTATCCTAGCCCAAAGTTGTAGTAGAACGGTAGAAATTATGAAATTAATTTAATATGAATGAGAAAGATCAGTTAGATGAGCCCACCGAGTAAACAATTGATTAGTACTGATGAATACAATAACAAAATTTAGGTGTGTGAACACAAAAATTCCATCTGAATACAAACATAATATATGCAAATCTCGATCCATTGTAAACTGATTGGTTATTGAATTAGGGGTGGGGGGTAGATGGGAGGACGTACCTCGTTTCCGATTCAGCAGCGAAAGGTAGTGTTAAATATGTCTTGAATTTTATATATCGGGTCCGGGTTTTTTGACCCGACCCTATATTCTTGTTGGGTCCGGACCAAACCGGTCCGCTAGGGTTTATTTTATGGAAGTATTTTTTTGGGGCGTATATATATATATATATATATATATATATATATATATATACGTGTGAAAACTTTTGTAAGGGTTTAAGCTCTCCTCTTTTGACAATGGAATTTTGTTTGTCTTGCCCGTGGATGTAGATCACTATGATCGAACCACGTAAATTCTTGGTGTTCCTTTGTTTGTTTATTGTTTGATTTGTTTATTGAATCTGATTTCCGCAACAAACTGGTATCAGAGCTTTTGGTTCGGAAATAATTTTTGTTGAAAAAAAGAAGGGATAAACCTAACCCTAATCTTTTTTTTTTTTGTATCGTCTCCGCCTCTTCTTCATCTGGACGGTGCGGCGACTTGACGAAGGGGAAAACGGCTTCGTGGCTTTGGAAGCTCTCACAAGATCTACGGCGACGGCTGTGGAGGAAGGACGAGACGAAGTGCTCCAGCTCCTCTCGATTTGGTTTTGGTGCTCCAAACGACGTGCGCGAGCAAGAAGGGAGAGGGGGAAAATAAGTATAGGGCGAAGGCCCCGGACTTGGATTCCAACCGGACGTTGGATTTTTTGCAGCCCTGCTACCCCTGTCCTCCTCCTTCCTTTAGCTACGCATTCATCGACTCTTCTTTTCTTTTCCTGGTTTCTTCCGTTAGAAAACAAAGAAACTGGCAAGAAAGGCAGTGGCTCCATCATCCGCATTCTAATTCAGTGAAGGAGGGTGGTTTGCTTGAGGGGTGTTCTTGGGCGTTGTGAGGTTGGATCGCGAGAGGAAGAAAGGGATTATTGGGTTGGCAATCTTGCGTTTTCCGGCCATCGTCTAGGGTTCAATTTATGACATCTTGAAGCTGTTGATCAGGGCGATTCGAATCCAAGAAGAGAAAGCTCACGGATCGACGGATCTATCGACGGATCTATCGAAGACAAGCAGGGCCTCTCCTCTGTTTCGCGGACGCCGCAGAGATACTCCTCTGGCCCTCTCGAAGTTTCCGTAATACTCCCGGGTCAGGAGTTTTGGATTAGCGGCTCCTCATTCCTGCCCTTCTCTCCGTTCCAGTTCCCTTGGATGATGTGGGAGGATACGCAGTTTCCTTCCTTTGTTATTGCCCCTGATCGTTCCCTCCATTGATTCCAAGTTGCTAGAACTGGTCGTTTGGTTCTGGGCTCGCAATTTCTGTCCTGGGCGACGACGAAGAAGCCGTGGCAACGAGCGGTGAGGGGAATTTTCTTTGTGACAGCAATCGCGACTCAGGGTGACGAAGACGCCGTGATTCTGTTTCCAGCCGTGCCGTGAAGAGGAAGCCTCTGTTCCGTCCGTGAATCTGTTCCGTCCGTGAAGCTGATCGTTTCGTTCTTAAGAATTCTTGGGATGTCATCTTTGAAGTTTCAGATTGCACCATTTGATGGACAGAACAACTTCGGATTATGGAGAATAAAGATGAAGGCTTTATTGAAGTGAGAGGGTTCTGTTAGGGCACTGGATAATAATTATACAGATGACATGACCACAGCTGAGATTGAAGAGATGGATGAGAAGGCGCATAGTGCGATCCAGTTGTCTCTAGAAGATAATGTTTTGCGAGAAGTCGCAGATGAGGAAACAACGGCCGGTCTTTGGAAGAAACTGGAAAGTCTCTACATGAAGAAATCTTTAACATCGAGACTTTATTTGAAGCAGCGTCTTTATACCCTAAAGATGCGAGAAGGTACGCCTATTAAGGAACACTTGAATGAGTTTAATAAGATTGTTATGGATATGAAAAATCTAGATATTAAACTCGAGGAAGAAGATCAAGCTTTGATTGTGTTATGCTCATTGCCTGCCTCATACGAAAATTTTGTGAACTCGATGCTTTATGGACGTGAATCCATAACTCTAGAGGATGTTAAAGCATCCTTGAATTCTGCAGAATTGAGAATAAAATTGAATGGAAATACTAGTGGAGACAGGGCAGATGGTTTATTCGTGAGAGGTAGGGCAAAGAAAAAGGATAAAGCTTTTAGAAAGAAATCTGTTGGTCGTTCAAAATCTAGGCCACCTGGAGATACGACGAACGTTGAGTGCTACTATTGTCACAAGAAAGGATATTACAAGTCAGATTGTCCTGTGCTCAAGAGAAAGGATAAGCAACGTAGTCAACATCAAGATGCGGCGAATATTGCTGAGAAAGATGAGTCTAGTGTGTCAGACAGAGTTCTCACGATATGCTCTGTTGTTAGTTTTTCAAACGATGTTTGGATAATGGATACAGGAGCATCATATCACATGTGCCCAAATATGGAATGGTTCACCACATACGAACCATTGAATGGTGAATCAGTTTTTATGGGAAATGATGCAGTATGCAAAATTGTGGGAATTGGTATTGTTCAGATTAAGTGCCATGACAAAGTTGTGAGAACCTTGACAGAAGTTAGGCACATACCAGACTTAAAGAGAAACCTTATTTCTTTGAGCTGTTTGGATTCCATTGGGTGTATGTACTCAGGTGGAGGTGGAGTTCTAAAAGTCACCAAAGGCAATCTAGTTGTGATGAGAGGAAACAAGGTGAATCACTTGTATCATCTACAGGGTAGCACAGTTATGGGTTCTTCGATTGGCACAGCAAATTCTGTTTCTGCTGATGATAGAATAAAATTGTGGCATATGCGTTTGGGCCATATGAGTGAGCGTGGCATGACAGTTTTGAGTAAACGTGGTTTACTATGTGGTGAGCGGACATCCTCACTAGATTTCTGTGAGCACTGTGTTCTTGGCAAGCAGTGCAAGGTCAGTTTTAGTACAGGCACACATTCAACGAAGGGTACACTCGACTACATACATTCTGATTTATGGGGACCGGCACAGGTTCCATCTAAGGGTGGTGCTCTTTACTTTGTGACATTTATTGACGATTATTCCAGAAAAGTTTGGGTTTATTTTCTGAAAAGAAAAAGTGAAGTGTTTGAAACCTTCAAGAAGTGGAAAGCCCTTGTTGAGAATCAGACAGGGAAGAAGATCAAACGTCTGAGGACCGATAACGGTCTTGAGTTTGTGGTGGTAATTTTAATGAATTCTGTGCAGATGCAGGTATCGTTCGACACCATACAGTCAGGTACACTCCACAGCAAAATGGAGTGGCAGAAAGGATGAACAGAACTTTATTGGAGAGGGCAAGATGCATGCTCTCTAATGCTGGCATGGAAAAGGCTTTTTGGGCTGAAGCAGTTAACACGTCTTGCTATCTGGTTAATCGTTCTCCTTCAACAGCAATTGAATGCAAGACTCCTTTTGAGATGTGGTCAGGTAAGCCTTGTGATTATTTAAATCTAAAGGTTTTTGGATGCCCTGCTTACTATCATGTTAAGGATGGTAAACTTGAACCTAGAGCAAAGAAGTGTATCTTTGTTGGTTATGCTGATGGCGTGAAGGGTTATCGTCTGTGGTGCATAGAACCTAATTCACCTAAATTCATTATTAGTAGGGATGTTACTTTTAATGAAAAGTTTATGCTAGATCAAAGGAATGTTGTTGATGAGTCTGCAGGAAACCATGAGAGTGATACAAAAGAGGTGGAGGTTCAGGTCGAGCTTCGAAAAAAGGGCTCTCAAAATGATTTGAGCGAGCAAATTGTTACTATTGATTCTAGTTCAGATGAGGAAGCTCAAGATGAGGTGGAGCAGCCATACTCTATTGCTACTGGCAGAGAAAGGAGGGAGATTCGAGCCCCTCAAAAATATGGGTTTTCTGATTTGGTGGCTTATGCTCTTACGACAGCAGAAGATATGGGTATTCAGGAACCATCTACTTATACTGAAGCTGTTACTTGTTCGGAATCAGAAAAGTGGACTGTTGCTATGGCTGAAGAACTGAAATCACTTCACAAGAACCAGACTTGGGACTTGGTGCCATTGCCTAAAGAAAAAAGAGCCATTGGGTGTAAATGGGTCTTTAAGAAAAAGGAAGGTATTCCAGGCGTTGAAATTAGTAGATGCAAGGCAAGACTTGTAGCTAAAGGTTACAATCAGAGGGAGAGAATTGATTATGATGAAGTGTTCTCTCTGTTGTGAAACACACTTCTATTCGTGTGTTGCTGGCTATAGTTGCTCAATTTGACTTAGAGCTTGAGCAACTCGATGTGAAGACAGCCTTTTTGCATGGTGAGCTTGAGGAGACTATTTATATGGCCCAGCCTGAGGGCTATTATGTAGAAGGCAAGGAAGACCATGTATGTCAATTGAAGAAATCGTTGTATGGTTTGAAGCAGTCTCCAAGACAGTGGTATAAAAGATTTGACAGTTTTATGATACGGAGCGGTTATCATAGGAGTAGCTATAATAGTTGTGTGTACTTCAGGAAGGTTTCAGATAAATCCTTTGTCTATCTCCTTTTATACGTGGATGACATGCTCATTGCTGCAAAGAACATGATAGATGTGTTGATCTTGAAGAAATGTCTCAGTAAGGAGTTTGAAATGAAAGATCTGGGTCCTGCCAAGAAGATATTAGGAATGGAGATTCAGAGAGACAGAAAAGCAGGTAAGTTATATCTCTCACAGAGGAGATATATTGAGAAGGTACTTGAGAAGTTTGGGATGCAAAACTCTAAGCCTGTCAGTACACCTTTAGCATCACATTTTAGACTCTCAGCTATACATTCACCTCAGTCAGAGGTCGAGGAGGCTGCAATGTCTTCTGTCCCATACTCCAGTGCAGTTGGTAGCTTGATGTACGCTATGGTATGCACTCGTCCTGACATTGCGCAGGCAGTTAGTGTGGTTAGCAGATATATGGCACATCCTGGAAAGGTCCATTGGTAGGCAGTGAAATGGATACTTAGGTATCTTAGAGGCTCCACAAAATTGGGCCTAATGTTTGATAGAAATAGTTCTAACTGTACTTCTGTTGTGGGATTTGTGGATTCTGATTATGCTGGGGATATTGATAAGAGAAGATCTTTGACTGGCTATCTTTTCACATTATCTGGCTCGGCTATAAGTTGGAGATCAACCTTACAGTCGACAGTTGCTTTGTCTACAACAGAGGCAGAGTATATGGCAGCAGCAGAAGCAGTAAAAGAAGCTATTTGGTTACGAAATCTTGTTCAAGAACTTGGGCTCAAGCAGGAAGACAATTCAGTTGTCTTTTGTGACAATCAGAGTGCTATTTGCTTGATTAAAAATCAAGCATATCATGAGAGGACTAAGCACATTGATATCAAGTATCATTTTATTCGAGAGGCATTTACTGAGAGAAATATTACAGTAAAGAAAGTAGATACTGCTGACAATCCTGCTGATATGCTGACCAAGATAGTTCCAGCCAACAAGTTTAAGCATTGCTTGGACTTGATTGGCATGCTTGTTTGAGGTTTGCTCCTTCTAGGGCTTGGTGGCGAGGTGAATGAAAGTTCTATTTTTGTTTTTTCTTGAAGTGGATATGTTTTTCGTTGCATCCCTTGTTTCCTACACCGAGTTAGCTCACGTAGGCTTAGGAATGCTGGGAGAATATGTTCGACTTCTAGTTTGTTAAATTCAAGCCAAGGTGGAGATTTGTTAAATATGTCTTGAATTTTATATATCGGGTCCGGGTTTTTTGACCCGACCCTATATTCTTGTTGGGTCCGGACCAAACCGGTCCGCTAGGTTTTATTTTATGGAAGTATTTTTTTGGGGCGTATATATATATATATATATATATATATATATATATACGTGTGAAAACTTCTGTAAGGGTTTTGAGACCTCCTCTTTTTGACAATGGAATTTTGTTTGCCTTGCCCGTGGATGTAGATCACTATGGTCGAACCACGTAAATTCTTGGTGTTCCTTTGTTTGTTTATTGTTTGATTTGTTTATTGAATCTGATTTCCACAACAGGTAGCCCAGTGGCGGGAGATAGAAGATCGTCGGCAAGAGTAGAGGCTACCAGAGTCTCCAAAACTAGAATTCAATTAATAAAAGATACCAGTGAAAAAGCAGACAAGCTATATGTGCATAAAGTGAGAAAAATTATCTAATATGTTCACATCCAAGTTTAAAGATTTTACTATTAGAAAACTAAGCCAGAATATCTTAGCAAGCTTAGGTGCAAGCAGTTCCTTGTGCATGACAACGAATGTTAAATAAAATTGGAAAAACTCGAAGTCATGAGTGAATTGCGTAAGATTATCACCATCTGGGAGATTGCTCAACTCATCTTATGAGTGAGTCCTATATATTAACATAGAACTCCAAAAAGCCATGATTCCACATCCAGTCTGGTTATCTGTAGATTTCATATAAACCCCAATGTGTAGCTCAGGAACCACACATGATTTAAGAGGCTGTAACTTTGTATCACCAAGATACAGACATTTCAGATATTTACTTTTTTTTTTTCTTTGAAAATTTTTTTGTTAAAGACATCGTTAGACATCATTAATATTTGGGTAAACATTTATTTTGCTGTGAAATCATATAATCTCCTATATTTCATTCATAATGTCAGATTCATATACAGTGAAGATTAGTCCATTTTCAGGGTATTGACCATGCAGTGTTTACATTTAGAAAATAATTATTTTTTCAGGATGGCACTTGGCACTATATGAAGGGGTTTGTTCTCTTACTTTGCTACATTGCTCTTGGTGCATCATTTTTCATCCTTAGAGCCTCTTCAAGTAACACTAAACAACCACTTGAGAAGAAGAACTTAAACATCTTCTGCATGATTTATCATTACATTCCTAACTTTATTACCCCCCCTCCTCCCCTCTCTTCTTTTGCTTTGGATTCCCATGCCAGATGAAGCAAATGCCATCAACTTGGATGTCAAAACAATACCAATGAAATCTGTGAAGGCTTAGCTTTCCTCTTCTAAGAGTTTTTTTGATCTATGCCTCCAGAAGCTCCGTTTCCTCTGTATAGACCCCGAGAATATGTCTTTTTCTTCAGAAAGCAAAGGAACTCTTAACTTGTGAAATCTTATAACTTGCTTCGTAAATCTTATAACTTATGTCTGTCTACTCATATGATGCACAATGCTGGATGACATTATCTTACATCTTTGGCTTTTGAATCATGGCAAAATTGACATCAGTCCTTATGATTTGAGATGGGTTTTATCTGCCACAGCAAAATGGAAGAGAGAGAGAGAGAGAGGGAGTAAAAGTGGGGCCTTTAAATGTCCCTTTTATTATTATTATTATTATTATACGTGACGGGATTGATAATTGAGATATTAAATGTTTCTTAACGGGTGCCGAATACTCGATAAGAAAATCTTTTTGAGATTAATGAAGTATACAAGTTGAAAGTGAGAGTAGATCTTCTTCTCTGGGCGAAGCAACCGGCCTGAAATGCTAGTTCTTTTTTCAAGGGCTAGTTCTATACCCCTTGCAGCCAAGTCTTCAACGACAAACAGCTTGGCTCGGTGCTAATCTAACTTTCATTAGTTATCTAACTTTCATTAGATGGGATTAAGGAAGTGTTATATGTCATTTAATTTGTATTAAGTCAAGTGAGAACAGGAAATTCTGATCAAATACTTAGTACACTAATTGTTAACGGTGTGAACGAGAAAATTTGATCAAATACGTAGTACACTAATCTTCTTTTGAGAAAATTGGTGAACTAGCAAATCAGGTGGAGTTGGTCACTTAAGAAAAACTAGTGTTGCTCTTTTATCAGGCTTAATTGATGTTTAGCCCATCAATAGATTGGATCTCAACATTTAGCCTATATGCATGGACTGGCCATTTAATATTCAATCCATAGTACTCATTTTTCTAATTTTTAATCTTTCTAACTGTACAATAACTATATGCATGCTTATGTTTTTCGTTTGCCCTAAGAAAACAATTGGTACATAAGGATTAAATGTTTTGTGGCTAGTTCATAGGAGGTTAAATATTAAAATTCGATCTACTAAAGAGTCAAGCATTAATTTATCTTTTTTCATTAGTCAATAATGATAAATATATGTTTGGGCTATATGTTTGGCCTTTTTTAATAAATATGAGGGCAACATTTTTAATTTTATTTCTCTTAAAAATTTTATAATAGTTATCTTTTGAGTTGAAAATACAAATATTTAGATTTCATTCATCACCAACAGGTAATATTTCAACTAAAAAAATTTCTGTATAAGTAGTGAAAATCATGCTCCTTTCAGTACCAAAAAAAAGGATAAAAAAACGACAACAAAAGCAAACTAATTTATTGTCCGGATGGCAACGAATTCTGGAGAGAAATTTTGGATGGTAGATGGCATGAAGGTTTGAGAGAAAGAACCATGAGACCGGTCCAGGAATGGAGAGATTAGATAGGAAATGCCATACCTCCCTGCTCCACTCCTAAATAACTTGTATTCATGGTACACTGTGATAGTATTCAAAAGTATTCGCAAAACAGTTCAATAAATCATTGGGTACATCTAGTGACACCTTATTTGCACAAAGTGCCTAACAATTATATAACTTTTGATCCTCAAATTTTCACTTAATTTTTTTATTCTTAAACTTCTTACCACTATAATTTAATTTTTCATATTTTAAAAATATTACATTACAAACATCCTATAATATAATATCAGTTAAAATTAATAAAATAATTAATATATTACTGTTTATAATTAATCAAAATAAAATGATGTATACGTTATTTCATCACTTTTAATTATAATATAAAGTATTAAATAATAATAATAATTAAAAGTTTAAGAATTAAAATAAAATTTAAATGATAATTTAAAGTTAAAAATATATTTTTTAACATAATTGATATGATTTATTTAAAAAGGATGGAACGAAATTTGTTAAACTCTTTGTTTTGAAACAGTCAAACCAGTTGTTTTTTGTGCGTGAACTAATTAGGATGGCTTTTAGCTGCTGTGGCAAAATAAATTATTGCTCTGAAATTTCCCGTCTATCACGGAAATGGCAGTTTCTTTTTTAGTGGATTCGATGCTTGGGTCTTCAGTCTTCACAAAGTAAGGCAGCTTTCTTTAAGAGGGTCTGCGGGCTAGCTTTGCCCTTTTATCATGCTTACCACCTAACTTGCATGTTAAAAAGGACAGGACCGCGGGCTCCCGCACGCAAAAATTGCTCTCCACGACCCCCTCCCCTAAAAAAAACAATTTACCCCGTTATATAATGACCATTGTACCTTTAAAATTTCTCTCCATATCTCATTCAGAACAAACCTTGCTTCTTCCATTATTGTTTGACCCTTATGATCGAACATAAGCCAATTGTTCAGTCACACAAAGTCAAACAGAAGACCTCTGAGGATAATTTTTAAAAAAATAATGAAAAAAAAGAAAAGAAACGAATGAAGATGAAATGAGTTTGATGAGGAAAGGATGGAGAGAAAGTTTGATTTGAAAGCTTTTTTTTTTTATTATTATCTTTTTTTTTGTCTCTTACCTGATGCGAAGGAGATCGATGGAAAGCCATCGCTCGTTATCGAAGGAAATGAAGCTGCTGCCATCGCTCATTGCCGTAGGGAAGGGAAATCAGAGCTGGACCCTTGACGCCATTCGCCACTGTCGGTCGAGGAAGGAGGAAAGAGGAAAAGGAAAGAGAGGAGGGGAGCGGCTAAATGGGGGTTATTAACAATCTCCAACAGCTCAGCAACTTTCAAAATAATGTTAATTGTGAGAGTCAATGGTGTGATAAGGATGATCGGAGAGATAAGGGAGAGTGTGATAAGGATGATCGAGAGATAAGGGCGATAACTCTCACAACAATCCAGATATCAATGGTGAGAATATGGGTGATGAAACAAGCGAGAATGATGAAACAAGCTCGACTACAATAAATTCAAACACTAGTGGTAGTTTTGCAAACTAAGGAAAAGGCTGTCATATCTATCATATCTGTTAGTAGCTGATTATTAGCTTTTTTAATGCCAATTAGTTAGGATCTCTCTCTTTAAATATGTAACACAGCCTACTCTTGTATTTGAGATCTGAATAAAAAAACTCTTATTTTCTTCTTGGTATCAGAGCGAGGTTCGTGCCAAAGAGGAAATCCCAATTGGTATCAGAGCGAGGTTCGTGCCAAAGAGGAAATCCCAATTTAAAATCCCCAAACATCTCCCCATCTCCCACCCCCACCGACCAGAGAGCTCCTTCATTTCGCGAGAGGGTTCTGCAAGTGCAAAGTAAGCAGGCTCGGCCAACCTATAATCCCTCCATAAATTCTTATAACCCCTCCATATATTCCTATAACCCTTCCATAAATTCGTTTTGTTTCCTTCGTAAACCGCGCGATAGGGTTCTGCAAAGTAAGCCCAGCCTATAACCCCTCCATAAATTCCTATAACCCTCCATAAATTCGCTTTGTTTCCTTCATCACCTACATCACGCTCTGCATCTTCAGCTCTTACTGCTCCAAGCGGCCCGCTTGCATCTCCGACAAAGTCCTCTTAGAAGAACTCAGCGATACTTGTGGGTTCCCTTTGGCTGCCCTCCGCCACCTTCGCCCTCCATCGTTTTACAAAGATAAGTACCCCCTATTTTATTATTATTATTATTATTCCACCATGACTTCATTATCATTGAATGTTGGAAATTTCGTTACCCTCAAACTTACCCCCTCCAACTATCCTCTTTGGTGAGAGCAAGCTTTGGCTCTTGCTGAAAGCCAAGACCTTGTCGGACACCTTAACACACCTTAACAATGAAACCCATCCCCAACCAAATATGTCACACCTACTTCAAACAATTCGCCAGCTGCAGAACCATCCCAACCTAAATTAACAGATGAATTTTTTCCTGGCAAAAATCCGATCGCCTTCTCCAAGGTTGGATAATTGGAACCCTCTAGAGGAGGCACTTGCTCTTGTAATTGGCATTGACACAGCCCAAGGCATTTGGGAAACACTTCAAAACTCCTATGCTTAGGATTCTCAAGAACGGGAATTTCATCTCCGTCAACAAATTACTTATCTTCGTAAAGAGGATGACAAAACCATCTGCGATCACACTCAGATTTTCAAAGATATGTGTGATAATTTGGCTACCATTGGCAAACCTATCTCCGACAATAAATTTTTTATCTTTTGATAAGTCTTGGTCCCCAATATGAAACTTTTACCACAACCATGTTGAAGCCTCCTAGACCAACGTACACTAAGTTGGTTGCTCAACTTCAAAATTTCGACCAAAGACAGAACTAGTTCTTAGGTCGTGTTGATACACAATTTCATTCTCAAGTGGCTTTTTATGGCTAACAACAATCACGTACTACAAACACTCCCAAGTTTTTATCCACTGGATGTGGTTTCCAGGCACAGCAATCAAGAAACTCATATCAAGGTAGACCAACACCTTCAAACACACAGCAGAAGAGACCTCCTCGACCAGCGAACGTCGCATGACCCAAACAGAACGAAACCTCTATCGTGAAGAAAAATGTCAATACTATGGAGTTGTGGGACATATTGCAAAAATTTTGGTGGGTACCCAAGAAGCCTACGCAACATGAAGACATTCCACAGGCTCTTGCAGCGCTTACCTTAGACAATACCATTGCGGATACTGAATGGACTTCCGACACAGGTGCTTCTAATCATATGACAGGTAAGTTAGATATGTTAACAAATGTTCACAAATATAATGGTTCTGATTCAATAATATTAGTGATGGTTCTTCCATTCCAATCGTTAGAGTAGGAGATTCATCTATTAGACAAAAAAATCAAACAATCACCCTTCCTGATGTTTTACTAGTCCCTAGTTTAACAAAGAATTTGTTGTCTATAAGTCAATTAACTCAACAATATCCTGTTAATTGTGAGTTTACTAATGCTGATTTTTTTGTCAAGGAAAGAAAAACAGGACAATCCATAATAACAGGGAGGCACAAGGGTGATATGTATGTTCTGTCCAACTCTCCAGAATCACATTTCTCTTATCGTTTTAGGACAGGGACTGCAGACATCTGGCATCAACGACTGGGGCATCCTCAAATTTCTGCTTTGCATCTTTTAAAAAAAAGGTTTAATTGATGTCGTAGGGTCAATAAAATCAGAACACTTGTGTGACAGTTGTCAGTTAGGAAAACTTAGCAAGCTACCTTTTAGTTGTTCTAAAAATTCTAGTACTAGTTGTTTTGACAAAATTCATTGTGATTTATGGGGATCCCATTTTATCAATTGAAATTTTCGGTATTATGCTTCTTTTGTTGATGATTGGTCTAAATATAAGTGGATTGTTCCGTTAAAACAAAAATCTGATTTCTTTGAAATGTTTCTTGCTTTTGAAAAATATGTAGACCGTCAGTTCAACAAAAAAATAAAAATTTTCATTCAGATGGTAGAGGTGAGTTTGTAAATTCGAAACTTTCAAATCATTTTTTGTCTACAGGGATTGTTCATCATAAATCTTGCCCACATACTCCTGAGCAAACGGGTATTGTTGAGAGGAGGCATCGTGTTATTTGTGAACTTGGTATGACTATGTTATTTCATTCTGGTGCACCATTATCACTATGGGTTGAAGCTTTCTCTACTGCTGTTTATCTTATTAATAGACTCCCTTCATCTGCTTTACACTTTAATAGTCCATATTTTATTTTGCATGGCACACACCCAATTTATCATTCTCTTCATGTTTTCGGTTTGAAATGCTTCCCATACACTTGGGACACTAAATGGAATAAATTTGATCCTAAAACAGTCCCTTGTGTATTTGTAGGATATAGTGATCAATATAAAGGCTATAAATGTTTTCATCCTCCAACAAATTTTTTTATTTATTTCGAGACATGTTGTCTTTGATGAGTCATGTTTTCCTTACAAACCTGAGTCAAAATCCTTTTCAGCTAAATCTGTTATTAGTATATTTGACTCTTGGCTCATAATTCCTTATTTTAAAGTTTCTCCTGAAAAGGGTATAACCACATCAAATTCTTCAATTGATATTCCTTTACCATCTGCTCAACTTTCAACCAATATAATACAAGTAGATACCTCATCCAACACCTCTCTTGACCCCACACCTAATTCTCATATGTCACACATTTTATCCCCAATCTCCTCTGATGTACATATGTCCACACCACTATCCCCACAACCGATGTCTTCACAATCTCGTTCACCTATTTCTTCTAGCTTAGTAGAACAACCTCCACTACCATCTCATCCCATGGTAACTCGTGCAAGGAGTGGTATTATTAAGCCTAATCCAAAGTATAACTTGAATGTCCATCTATCCTATACGATTCCAAAAGAGCCCAGAAATATCAGACAAGCCCTGGCCATTCCGGTTGGAAGGCTGCAATGGAAGAGGAGCTCGTTGCTCTTCAAAAAACAAAACATGGACTCTAGTCCCATATACTTCTGGAATGAATGTTATCGGTAAAAAATGGGTGTACAAGGCAAAACTCAAACCCAATGGTTCACTCGATCGACTAAAAGCAGATTAGTAGCCAAAGGATATCATCAAATTGACAGAATTGGTTTTTCTGAAACCTTCTCGCCAGTCATCAAACCTGAAACAATTCGTCTCATCCTCACTATTGCTCTCTACCAATGGTGGTCTATTCAGCAACTTGATGTAAAGAATGCATTCTTGCATGGGCACATTTCAGAAGATCTGTATATGCTCCAACCTCCGGGAATGATGGATCCACAACACCCTTCCTTTGTTTGCAAACTTCAGAAGGCCATATATGGTTTAAAACAAGCACCTCGTGCTTGGTTCGATCGTTTTAGTTCTTTTCTTCTTTCATATGGTTTCTTCTGTAGTTTGGCTGATCCATCGTTATTTATTTATCACTCTACTCTTGGCTCACTTGTTTTACTTCTTTATGTCGATGATATGCTACTTACAGGTTCCAATCTGAAACTTTTTGATACTTTTGTTCTACTTCTTAGTAGGAATTTACAATGAAAGATTTGGGAACAGTACATCATTTTCTTGGCATACAAATGTCTCGAACTTCTCATGGTCTTTTTTTGTCTCAAACTCATTATGCCATGACACTATTGGAACGGGTGAAATGGAAGGTTGTAAACCTATGAGTACTCCACTCGAGTCAAAATTCAACTCTCATCCACTGCTGTTCCACTTCATGATGTTACTCATTATAGAGGCCTTGTTGGAGCTTTGCAATATTTAACGTTAACACGCCCAGATATTTCTTTTAGTTCAATTATGTTTCTCAATTCATGCATTATCCCACTATTGTTCATTTAAAACTTGTCAAACGAATACTTCGTTATGTTAAAGGCACAATTGACACAGGCTTACATTTTACTTCCCCTACTACACTTGATCTATGTGCTTATTCTGATGCAGATTGGGCTGGTTGTCCTACTACTCGGCGCTCCACGATAGGTTACTGTGTATTCCTTGGAGGAAATCTAATCTCCTGGTGCTCAAAAAAGCAGCCTACCATCTCTCGTTCCAGCATTGAAGCCGAATATCGAGCTATGGCAAACACTCCTGCTGAACTGACATGGCTAACATTCCTTCTAAAAGATCTTCAACTTGCTCTTCCCTCTCCTCCTGTTCTGTATTGCGATAACATTAGCGCTCTTCATATGACAGTCAATCCTGTGTTCCATGCACGAAGTAAACACATCGAGCTAGACTACCATTTTGTGCGCGAACAAGTTGCTCTTGGCTTGCTAATCACCTGTCATATCTCCACTCATCTTCAAGTTGCTGATATCTTCACGAAATCCATGTCCAAAGCTTCCCTGGCAAATTTTTGAAACAAACTATGTCTCCGGTCCCGACATAGTTTGCGGAAGGATATTAACCATCTCCAACAGCTCAGCAACTTTCAAAATAATGTTAGTTGTGAGAGTCAATGGCGTGATAAGGATGATCGGAGAGATAAGGGTGATAACTTTCACAACAATCCAGTCCAACAGCTCAG
>UESW01001464.1:362754-455884 GCA_900491605.1 Calamus simplicifolius
TATCTCGGACAGTTGCAATCCGTCCGAGATCGGCGACGATCCGACGGTTGCGATCGATCCAAGCCCTGATCCCGATCGGCGATGACCGATCGCGGACCGCGGCATATCGGTCCGATCGGCAAAGGTCCGACGGTTGTGATCAATCCAAGCCCTGATCCCGATCGGCCACGACCTATCTCGAACAGTTGCAATCCATCCGAGATCGACGACGATCCGACTGTTGCGATCGATCCAAGCCCTGATCCCGATCGGCAACGGTCGATCTCGGACCGTGGCGATCCGTCTGAGATCGGCGACGATCCAACGGTTGCGATCGATCCAAGCCCTAATCTCGATCGGCGACGACCGATCTCGGACCGTGGCAATTGGTCTGATCGACAAGATACGACGGTTGCGATCGATCCAAGCCCTGATCCCGATCGGCCACGACCGATCTCGGACCGTGGCGATCCGTCCGAGATCGGCGACGATCCGACGGTTGCGTTCGATCCAAGACCTGATCCCGATCGGCGACGACCGATGCAATATTTGCGTCGCAATATTAAAAATTTAAAATATTTAATTCTGCTAAAAACATTGCGATATTTTTAATGATATTTATATTTCATAAAAAATTAATTTAAAAATATTGCGACGCAATATTTGCGTCGCAATATTAAAAATTTAAAATATTTAATTCTGCTAAAAACATTGCGACGCAAATATTGCGTCGCAATATTTGTATTAATATTTATATTTCATAAAAATTTAATTTAAAAATATTGCGACGCAATATTTGCGTCGCAATATTAAAAATTTAATTTTTTTAAATTCTGCTAAAACATTGCGACGCAAATATTGCGTCGCAATATTTTTATTGATATTTATATTTCATAAAAAATTAATTTAAAAATATTGCAACGCAATATTTGCGTCGCAATATTAAATATTTAAAATATTTAATTCTGCTAAAAAATTGCGACGCAAATATTGCGTCGCAATATTTTTAATGATATTTATAATTCATTAAAAATTAATTTAAAAATATTGCGACGCAATATTTGCGTCGCAATATTAAAAATTTAAAACATTGCGACGCAAAATTGCGTCGCAATATTTTTATTGATATTTATATTTCATAAAAAATTAATTTAAAAATATTGCGACGCAATATTTGCGTCGCAATATTAAAAATTTAATTTTAAAATTCTGCTAAAACATTGCGACGCAAATAGTGCATCGCAATATTTTTATTGATATTTATATTTCATAAAAAATTAATTTAAAAATATTGCGACGCAATATTTGCGTCGCAATATTAAAAATTTAATTTTTAAAATTCTGCTAAAAACATTGCGACGCAAATAGTGCGTCACAATATTTTTATTGATATTTATATTCATAAAAAAATAATTTAAAAATATTGCGACGCAATATTTGCGTCGCAATATTAAAAATTTAAAATATTTAATTCTGCTAAAAACATTGCGACGCAAAATATTGCGTCGCAATATTTTTAATGATATTTATTTCATAAAAAATTAATTTAAAAATATTGCGACGCAATATTTGCGTCGCAATATTAAAAATTTAATTTTCTTAATTCTGCTAAAAACATGCGACGCAAATATTGCGTCGCAATATTTTATTGATATTTATATTTTATAAAAAATTAATTTAAAAATATTGCGACGCATATTTGCGTCGCAATATTAAAAATTTAATTTTTTTTAATTTTTTGGTTAATTGAGTCGCTAATGAGTCGCTAATGCGTCGCAATATTTTGTTGTCACAAAGGCGTCGCAAGTGGTCGCAATTTAGCGACGCAATTTTGCGTCGCTAAATTTGCGTCGCTATTTCAGTATTTTCTTGTAGTGTAATAATGTTGTGATAATATTGTAGCATTCACTTTTGATTAATTATTGCACTAACTACTTGCTGTGAGCTTTACTTTTCAAATTCAACTCCAATACACAGACTTATTTATAAAAGAATTATCTGATGAAATTAATAAGATATATAGTTAGTGATACTATTATTTATTGTTGCTACTTGCTAGTGTCAGGAGCATGATCAATTTGCGTTGGGCACAATAAGGATGAATATTATAATGGAGAGAGAGAAAGAGAAGCTTCACTTGTGTGAAAAGTTAATAGTTTCTTAAGCTCTATCCATCTATTTGCCACTTCATTATATCATTTATCTTATATGCACTTTATATGCCACCAGAGATTAGCTATTATTTTTCTTATGTTATTTAAATCTTTTGACGACATTTAGTAGAAGAACAAGAAAATCAGGAATAAGAAAAGCTTAGAATTTATACAAGATTCTGTTTGCCTACCAAAATTTTTCAAAGTTATCAAATTAGAATTTTTTTTTGAAATGAAAAACCTATTTTTGACTTTTATAATATATATTACATGATAATATATTAGTATTTCAGATATCATGTTATTATAAAACAATAATATCATGATATTATTTTATGATAATACGTTATTTTACAAAGATATACACATGATATTGTGATATACTATCGAACTTTATATAATGGTATTTTATTAAAATATTTAATATCAACAATTCATTATAATATTAAGCTAAGATATTGATAATGTAATAATAAATATTTATTATAACTGATATTATATTATTATAGAAATAATATTATATTGTAATGAAATTATTAATAATTACTGCGACATAAAAAATTTCTAGATATTATAATTATATATTATAATATTTTATTATCATATTAAAAGAATAATAATATCCTATGCTAGTAATATATAGAAACTTATTTGAAGTGTAGCCTAATTTACAAATGATGTTTGGCTGGCACAGGATTCTTCTAGAGGTCATATTCGCTATCCGAGGCACAGCTTTAAGTTTGCTTGTAAGGTTTTTCTAGTAATTAACTACAATATATAAAAATTCAAAGTAATGATAGATCCTCTCCATCATAAAAGTAAGAGTTCCTCCTTTTTTTGTATGGATCCGGAATTTAAGCTCTGACAAAGCCCATCTTCCTTTAAGTGGGTCTGCAAACTAGCCTTTTCCTATCAACATGCTCACCCCTTAAAAGGAATCCTTAAAATGACGCGGCTCTGCCACCCTCCTCCTGCCATTAAACCTCTCCGAATAATCTTTTCAGGCAATGCTAATCCCAACCTAACAGTCCCCAGGACAAGCCACTCTCTCCACACATCTTTTCCCCTGGTCTCTTCCAACTTTGAAAAGCTTAACAAAAGTCTCCCAGTGCAGCAGATGTGCCTTCGTATCACATCGCATCTAAACTGATCCTAGATATGGACGAAGGAGAACATATTTATGATCTACCAAAAATTATGCCTCGTATGGATACATGGTAATTAACATGTGACCAGGATATTGGTTGCATGATCCTTATACCCCTGGAAATGACCTATCAAGAATCATCATACATGGTTGTCAATAGATGTGAGAGAATCAATTCATAAATAACTAGATTTTTTTTTTAAAAAAAAAACATTATGTTGTGTATCAAACAAATAGCTCAAGATCATATTGGCTTGATAGAATCAATCAAAAAATCCATTATTCCCCACTGCTCAAACATGAACACTGCAAGAACTCATGATGGGGCTTATAATATTAGTGGAAGACATGAAAGGGAGTTTTATAAGGGAAAAGTGGATGGAAGAACGTACTGCATGCAGACTCTCAACTCATTCAACATATGTCTACTACTCAACTCATAATGAAAGTGTGAATAAGCTTCTATTAAGACTACGAGATCATATTGATAATTTAGTCCGTGTTGTTGTCGTGATAGAGTTGAGGTTGCACCGGGAATCATGGGTATGAATTCTCTCTATGTCAATTATTTATTTAGTTAAATCCCAGTTGTCATCTTTCCCTGATCATGTTTATTATTTGAATATCTATGAGTGGTTGATCCATATAGTGATTCCCAGACTTGAATTTCATTGAACATAGTGAATTTCCCCTCATGCATTAAGGCATCGACTTGTACTGCTTCAAAACTCCTTATATATGCTAGGCTCGGCTTGGACTAGCCAGTCACACTAGCTGCACGCCTCAACTTGATCTAACCACTGAAATAATAATAGCCAAACTGAGCTAGAAATCAATCGCTGAGCACGATACCGAGTAGAGTGAATGACAAATTTCTGTACATCGGACAACCATTTGATCTCCCCCTTGCGTCTGATCCATGTAAGTGAATAATAATAACTACGTTGAAAAAAAAGATGTGGTCATGGATGTTTAGAACGGAACAATGGGCCCCAGTAGCGGTCCCCCTTTCCTCTTCTCATCTGCTTCTTGTGTTCTATAACTACAAACTTTTGCTGCAACCATTCCGCCTTCAAGTAAGATGCCCTCCTTGTACTGCATATGATATATTATTAAGTCCTCCCCCTCTTTATCCTTGACTCATTATTACGTACGATATGTCGTCCTCTCTTCTTTTCTTAGCTTCTCAGTGCTGTGTTCTAAGTTTCTTGGTCCCTAGTTAATTTTTTTGGGTGCAGGGGGTAGCTAATAATTTCATGAGTGGTTATGCATTCTTTCTCAAATAAATGTGTTTACGTGTTTGAGAGAGGAGTGAAGGAGTTGGTTGTGCGGCAGCTGAGAGAGAGACATGGCAGTGGTAAGTTAGTTTTGCTCAAGACCGCGCAACGCTTCCATATGACACCGCATCGCTGTCCTCGCCTATCCATCGATCCATCATTAGCATTGAAGAAGAAAAGCCGAAAGGGGGCCATGATCTCTGAGAGATAGAGAAATGAGGAGCGATAGGTCGGGTCGTCGATGCGCTGGTTATGGCCAGGCTGCGTTGTCTTGCGCAAAATCTCTCCATGTGACTTCTCACCACCTTCTCTCTCTCTTTCTCTGTGCACAGGTATTCATAGAGAAGGGGCATGGAAACACACCCTCGCTCGCACATAGAGATGGAGGAGAAAGAGGTGGTACAGCAGCGTTCAGATCTTATACATACCCGCAGCTAGCTATTTGTCTTTTGCAATGGTAAGGAAGCTTAAAACACCGCACTCATGCCGAGAGAGTTTTTCTCTCCGCACTAATTTGTTGCACTACGGGTTAATTTGAAAGCTGTTTCTTAGTTTCTCGATGATGAAAAATTTTAAAGATGTTAACATGGTTTTATGGCAAATCAATCGGTCTACCTCTACCGGTGTTCCACGAAGATCACTGTGATGTTCATATACCTAAAAGTATTGATGTATTTTGTCACTTTTGACAGACCTCCGACATAGATCCGTTTATTTGCTCTCTCTAGCAAACTTTATCCACCTCATTGACCAACTTTTATCTTCTTCCATTGAACATTTAATGTCCGTTTTCTTCAGATATTTCTTTCTTTTCAGCTGAAGAGTCTTGAAAGAGAAGAGATGTGATCAGAGAGAGAGAGAGAAATCGTTGGAATATGAGATGATGTGAAGACTAGCTTACAGCCGAAACACTGTCCTAATAAAGCAACGCAGTCCGTTGGAGACTTTCGTATCTCATTCTACCGGCGGGCCGCACACGGAGAGGTAACTCCCATGGCGACGTAACGCTCAGGATTTGAGGTTCGGTGGAGGCCACTCCACGTTGCGCCATGTGCGGGTTCGGCACGGCTTCGGTCAACGCCTTGCGCTTCACGTTGCCATGCCCGTCTGTTCATGCTTCCTATCAGGCCCTTGTCACTCTCTCTCTCTCTCTCTCTCTCACGGGCTGATTAGATTGGATACTAATGAGGTCACCATTTCTGATCATTTCCTCAAGTTTCCCAAATGATTCAATGTGCTGATCTGAGGAATGAAAAGCTTCGATCTCAGTTGTTTGATATATGATAAGATGCCGGAGGTTGCTTGGCTCTAATATAATTAATGGGCTCTGAGGAGGAGAGAGAGAGAGAGAGAGAGAAACGCAGGTAACAAGTAGATAAAGAAATAGAATAAGAATAAAGATATCTCAGCTTTATTAGACCATGTAAGTTGTTAGTAGAATTAACTGTCAGTCAAGGAAGCAGAAATGATAGATTTAAGGCTGATTTGGTGCGCAGAAATGATAAATTTCAATGCTGATTTGATATGTAGAAATGACAGATTTCAAGACTGATTTGGCGAGCCAAAGGGACCAGTTAAGTGGGAGTTTTGAATTTAAATTTTAAAATTCAAATTGGCCAACTAAGAGCGCATCAAGGGAGAGTTGTTTAGGCAGAAAATCAGTCCATCATTACCATAAGTGTAAAATATATTATATATATGCATAGAATTGATAGACATTTATTCTTACCTTACATAATCATGTGTATCTTGTGTAATGGCTAATTTTTAGCCTTGTAATTAGTCCAACAGCTTTTATATAAAGTGAGCAACCCTCACAAAAAGGGAATAGAGAACAAAACCTAAATTTAACATGGTATCAGAGCCACAAATTATTTTCATGGTTTTCTCTTGGCTTGTCTGAATTGTTGATTTCTTGAGGGTTGCTTGGTGACTGTTGGCTCTTGGTTTTCTGTTGCTTGGTAGCTGTCGACAGATTTTGAAGAGTAACTGTGATTTCTCTGCTATGTTAATTTTTTTATTATTATGACTGGAGAAAATTCTATTATTCGCCTTAATGGCAAGAACTACACCAGTTGGGAATTCCAGTTCAGGATGTTTGTGAAAGGGAAGGAGTTATGGGGTTATTGGATGGGTCTTCTAAGGCTCCAACTGATTCCAAGGAGCTTAGTTTATGGGAAAGCAAGGATGCCAAAATTGCTTCCTGGCTACTCAGCTCTGTTGAACCTCATATGGTCAATAATCTTCGTGGGTTCACTACTGCTAAGGTAATGTGGGATTACCTTTGGCAAATTTATTATCCAAATAATTCTGCCCGAAAGTTTCAATTGGAGTTAGACATTGGAAACTATCACCAGGGGAATCTTTCTATTGAACAATTTTATTCTGGTTTTATTAATTTATGGAGTGATTATTCTGGATTGGTACATTCTCAGGTTCCCAAAGAAGCTTTAGCAGCACTACAAGCGGTTTATTCTGAGAGCTAGCGGGATCAATTCTTGATGAAGCTCAGACCCGAATTTGAAAGTGCACGAGCTGGGTTAATCAATCGCACACCTGTCCCCTCTTTGGAGGATTGCTTGGGTAAACTCTTGCATGAAGAATAGCGTCTCGCCTCACAGCTTGGCCTTGATCAAAACACTGGTGGTTCTGAGATGGTTAATATGGCATACGCTGCTCAAGGCAAAGGACGATCTAGATCTTCACCACAATGTTATAGTTGCAAGGAAATTGGGCATATTACCAAATATTGCAACAAGAAATTCTGCAATTATTGCAAGAAGAAGGGTCATATCCTTAAGGATTGTCGTGTACGCCCTCAGAATAAATATGCTCCTGCTTTTCATACTGCTGTTCAGTCCACTTTTATGCCTATGTCTTCCACTCTACCTACAGTTTCAAGTTCTTCTTCCAACATTACGCCCGAGCAGGTTCAACAGATAATTATTTCTGCCCTTTCTGCTCTTGGTCTCCAAGGAAAAAACATCTTCTTCCTTCTCCTTGGTTAATTGACTCTGCAGCTTCCAATCACATGATTGAAAGTTTGGCAACTTTACAAGATGTTCGTAAGTATGATGGTCAGCAACATATTCAGATTGCAGATGGTAGTACTCTTCCCATTACTGCAGTTAAAAATCTGGGGTCTTCCTTTACTGATGTTTTTGTGTCTCCTAATTTATCTGCCAATCTCATTTCTATTGGACAATTAGTAGAAGATAATTGTTCTATTCATTTTGATCGTTCTGATTGTTATGTGCAGGATCAAGTGTCGAGACAGGAGATAGCGAAAGGGCCTAAAGTGGGATGTCTTTTTCCTCTTCAGTCGTTTTCTGTTCCTCGTTCAATTTTGTTGGTTGTTCTGCTATTGCTAATAATAATAGCCATCTTTGGCATAAGAAATTGGGTCATCACAACTCTGTAATTTTGACACATCTTATGAAACATGGTTATTTTAGTAATACAAATGTGTTTTCTTCCTTGCCTTTTGATTGTGCTCCTTGTAAACTAGGCAAAAGCAAATCTTTATCTTTTCCTTTGCAAGGTAGTCGTGCTTCTACATGCTTTGATATTATTCATTCTGATATTTGGGGTATAAGTCCTGTTCTTTCTCATGCTCAATACCGATATTTTGTGACATTTATTGATGATTACAGTCGTTTCATGTGGGTCTATTTTCTTCGTTCTAAAGCTGATGTGTTTTCAACCTTTAAAACTTTTGTTGCCTATGTAGAAACTCAATTTTCTACCTGTATTAAGATCTTCCGCTCAGATTCTAGGGAAGAATACATGTCTCATGATTTTTAATCTTTTCTCCAACAGAAGGGTATTCTTTCTTAACGTTCGTGTCCTTACACCCCTCAACAAAATTGCATCGCTGAGCGTAAGAATAGACATCTTTTAGATGTAATTCGTACATTGATGCTTGAATCTTCTGTACCTTCTAGATTTTGAGTAGAAGCATTATCTACAGCTGTATATTTGATTAATCATCTACCTTCTCCTACCTTGCATCTTGATTCTCCATATTCTCGTTTGTTTGGTGTTTCTCCTGATTATAATTCTTTGCATGTATTTGGTTGCATTTGTTTTGTTCATTTACCTCCCAATGAACGTCACAAGCTTTCTGCCCAATCTGTTAAGTGTGCTTTTCTTGGTTATAGTAACTCTCATAAAGGATTTGTGTGTTATGATGCAGATGCTAACAAGCTTCGTATTTCTCGCAATGTGATTTTTTTTGAAAATTAATATTTCTTTCCATCTCGTACTAATCTTGTTTCTCCCTCTATTTCACTTCTTGCATTTAATGATGTGTCTCATACTCCTTCTAAGCCCGATATCATATATCAGCGATGCCGCCCACTGCCTCTTCCTTCCTCTGAACTACCACCTGATCCTGTCTTGCATGAGCCCCGACAGTCTACTAGGATTTTCAGCCCCCAGATTGGTATGGTTTTTCTTCTTCGGCTCTTCAGGCTACTCTTGATACTACTTTTGTGCCTAAGTCTTATTCTCAGGCTTCTACTCAAGAGTGTTAGCGCCAAGCTATGCAGGACGAAATTCAGGCTCTTTAGGACAATCACACTTGGGACATCGTCCCTTGTCCTGCTGGAGTTAAACTTATTGGGTGTAAATGGGTCTACACCATCAAGCTACGTGCTGATGGCTCTATTAAAAGACATAAAGCTCGTCTAGTAGCACTCGGGAATAGATAGGAGTATGGGCTTGATTATGAGGAAACATTCGCTCCCGTTGCCAAAATGACTACTGTCCTTACTATCATGGCCATTGCTGTTTCAAAAGGATGGTCGCTTCACCAGATGGATATGAAGAATGCATTTCTATATGGTGATATGAAGGAAGAAACATTTATGTCTCCTCCTTTTGGCTTGTTTCCTTCCTCTTCTATTGAGGTTTGTCGCTTAAAGCGATCTCTGTATGGTTTGAAGCAGGCACGCGGGTATGGTTTGAGAAGTTTCGTACTACTCTACTGGATTTCACTTTTTCTCAGAGTCAGTATGACTCCTCTCTCTTCTTTCGCAAGACTAGCCTTGGGATTGTTATACTTCTTGTGTATATCGATGATATTGTGATTATTGGATCTGATCTCCAGTTAATTGAGCAGCTCCAACAACGTCTCAAATCTTCATTTCATATGAAAGATCTTGGTCCATTGCGATATTTTCTTGGACTGAAGGTTCACTATTACCCAAATGGCATGCTCTTACATCAGCATAAGTGCACTCAAGAACTTCTTTCTTTAGCAGGCCTTCAAGATGCAAATTTGGTTCTTACACCTATGGAGGTCAATTTGAAATTGCGTCAGACGGATGGTGATCTCTTATCTGATCCTTCAATGTATCGGCAGCTGATGGGCAGTTTGAATTATTTGACCATTACTCGATCTGATATTTTATTTGCTGTTCAGCAGGTCAGTCAGTTTATGTAGGCTCCTTGCCAGACACATTTGGTCGTTGTCCGTCGTCTTCTTCGATATCTCAAAGGGACATCTAGTCGTGGCTTATTTTTTTCCTCTGAGAATTCTTTACAGTTGAAGGGTTTTAGTGATGCCGACTGGGCTGGTTGTGCGAATACTCGTCGTTCTGTTACGGGTTGGTGTATGTTTCTTGGCAACGCCCTCATTTCTTGGAAGAGTAAGAAGCAGGCTCGTATATCGAAGTCATCCATCGAGTCTGAATATCGGGCTATATCGTCTGCTTGTTCTGAAATTATATGGCTTCAAGGGTTGTTAGGAGAACTTAGTGTTCCACAGCTTACTCCTACTCCTCTTCATGCTGATAATACCAGTGCTATTCAAATTGCTTCCAATCCTATTTTTCATGAGCGCACCAAACATATTGAAGTGGATTGTCATTCCATTCGTGAAGCTTTTGCTCGTCAGGAGATTACTCTTCCACACATTTCTACTTAACACCAAACTGCTGATGTCTTCACCAAGGCTCTCTCTCGTCCTCGACATTAGTTTTTAATTAACAAATTGATGCTTCTCAATCGCCCAGCATCAATTTGAGGGGGGATGTTAGTAGAATTAACAGCTAGTCAAGAGAGCAGAAATGGTAGATTCCAAGGCTGATTTGGTGCGCAGAAATGGCAGATTCCAAGGCTGATTTGATATGCAAAAATGATATATTTCAAGACTGATTTGGCGAGCCAAAGGGACCAGTTAAGGGGTGTTTTGAATTTGAATTTTGAAATTCAAATTAGCCAACTAAGGGCGCATCAAGGGGAGAGTTGTTTAGGCAGAAAATCAGCCCATCATTGCCATAAGTGTAGAGTATATTGTATATATGCATAGAATTAATAGACATTTATTCTTACCTTACATAATCATGTGTATCTTATGTAATGGCTGATTTTTAGCCTTGTAATTAGTCTGACAGCTTTTATATAAAGTGAGTAACCCTCACAAGAAGGGAATGAAGAACAAAACCTAAATTTAACATAAGTCTCCCTACTTTTTTTTTAAAAAATTATATCATAAGTATGCATATATTGGTACTGAGGAAGGTTTTCAGACTTAAAAACTTCATCAAATGCGAGGGTTATGAGTTTAATCGGAGATTGATCTTTAGAATACCCATTTCATAACGCCTTTTATATTTATTTTTCCTTTTGGACTCCTCCGATTTCTTAGCAAAATAATACAAGTGACCAATGAGCACTTCACTAAATATTAAATTATAATTAAGCTTATTTACTCAACACTAATGGGCTCTGAAGAATGTTAATAGATGTTTATGGAAGGAAAAAGGAGAAAAGAAAACCAAGACTAGGGCTTGTGTGGTTGAAGTGATTTTCTTTTCTTTTGAGTGCTTGATTCTAGTTGACTATCCTATGTACCATGGTTGGAATAGACTTACGTGGTATTGATGATTAATTGGAAGAGTCCTATCTCTGTTGATGGTTTTAGAATCCTATATTTATGTTTGATGGTTTTACTCAAAACAATTGATGGCTTTCCTTAAGAAATTATATATTTGACGGCTCTGCAATTGGAGATGCAAGCAGTTTTTGTTTTGATCTCCGTTACTTCTAATTAGGTATTTTATATTATATGGCACATTGATCATTTCACTACTAGAGGCTGGAGGTTTGGCGCAAAAAAAAATCGAGCGACCATTTGAGGCGGTCGCGGAAGCCACCTTTAGCGACCGCTTGAGGGCGGTCGCTAAAGGCGGTCACGGAAAGTAGAAAAAATCGGGCGACCGCTTGAGAGCGGTTGCGGAAGCCACTTTTAGCGACCGCTTGAGGGCGGTCACTAAAGGCAATCGCGGAAAGCAGGAAAAAAACGACCGCTTGAGGGCGATCGCGGAAGGCACCTTTAGCGACCGCTTGAGGGCGGTCGCTAAAGGCGGTCGCGGAAAGTAGGAAAAAATTGGATGACCGCTTGAGGGCGGTCGCGGAAGGTATTTTAGCGACCGCTCTCAAGCGGTCGCTAAAGGTGGATTGTCCACTGCTTCATTAAATCATCAGCTGGATTCCGTCGATGCCCTAATTGAAACCCTCGCTCCCACGCCGCAAATCTAAGACTCTGTCGACCCCCGCGAGCTCCTCTCCGCCGTCAACCCCCGGACGCCGGAACCCTCCCCCGCCACCTTTAAAACTCCCCGCGGCAAGGGTTTTAGGCTTCCACCCACTTTCTTCTCGCAACGCTCTTCCTCCGAAAGGTAAGATCCCTAATCCAAGAAGGGGGAGCTCAAGGACCAGCAGGTCGCCGTTAAGGTTATCCCTAAGGCCAAGGTTCGGATTTATTTTTTTTTTCCAAAAGAACTTTCCTTTCAAGTGATTCATAGGTTTATTTTTCCTTAAATTTTGCTCCTTGACTCTTAGTTTCCATTTTATCTATGTATTCTGAGATTATTGATTCTGCTTTTTTGGACCCACGTATTGCATATTTTAAGAGATCCAAACTTGCTGAAAAGTTTAAGTCTGATGGTTACAAGTATTATAGAACTGCTATAGAATACATGCTTGCTTTTATCCGCATGGTCAAATTCTGGTTACCTTGCTCTATGACTTCTAGTTATCATTTGTTCTTTTCAAAATGTTTCAGTGGAGTGACAATGTGAGAATAAATATTCCCTGTTCTTTATTAAATCTTGTTCAAGTTTTAGATCGAATTAATTCTTTAATCTTCATAATTACTAAAATATCTATGATTTTGTGATCTCCCAAAGATTTTGCCTGTTTAGATCTTTGTGATAATAAGCTTAGATACTGCTACAGTGGGAATTTGTGTAGCTTTAAGAAATTCAGTTTTTCCGTATTTGTTAAAGGTCAATGTTGGAATGATATAGCTTGTCCTATAAATGAGGATGAAATCTGTTTCCCATGGTTGGAAATTTTACTTTGCAACCAACTTAGGTCATTCAAACTGCTGTATAAGTCTCTGTCGATACTATTTCCGTCTGCTTCAGAGAATTACCCTCCAAATGTAATTTTACATTATTACTCACCGAAGTTTCATTCTTTAATAAAGTCCAAGGAAAATTCTTAAAGCTTTCACATCATGTCTCAGGGTTTGTGCATTGCTTTAATCAAGTTATATCACTTGACCTTATGCTTTGCTGTTTAGGTATTGCTAGAGACCAGGTTAAATTGGCTCCTCAAGGATGATACTCTGAATGCTCACTTCAATAGAAGTGGATGTGAGTTAAGATGTGGATCTCATCAGTCTGGATCAACTTTTTAGTCTGCAGAGCACGAAATTGTTTAAATGAAGCACTATAGAGTTAAGTAGAGTTCAGATAATATTCTGCCTATTCTAGTTGGTAACTATGATTTTGTCATACATAGTTGAGAGAAGTTAAAAAGATTTGACTAGAGGATTTGTTTGCCTAACCTAATATGTATTATAGAAGAAAGAGGACCAGTGAGAAGGAGAAAACTATATTGATTCATTAGATTATAGTAAAGATAGAAATTCTTGACCTTGTTCCCTGCTCTCCATAGGCTTTTTCTGGCCCAATATTAAACATGTTACATTGAGTTGAAACATTGCCCACTTTGATATCTGGTCCAGAAGTTTGTTCTAGGAAAGCGAATTTGGTTTGTATAAACAATTTGATGTCTATGTTTATCAACAATCTAGTAGAATCTAGATCTTCACTTTAAGCTTCGTTCTAAAGTTTTTTCTTGATATCTATAGAACGGCATTCATTTGTGTTTATCTGCTTTTCTATTTTGTGCATTATACCAAATCTTATATTATTCAAATTTCTCTAGTTATTTTTAATAGCCCAATGAAGAACTGAGAGGCAGATAGCATCTAGGTGATTTGAAGTCTTAAGTTTTAAACCTTTCACATGGTTACTTAGGGTTCACTTAGTTTTACATATTCAAATTCAATCATAGGACCTTCTCCCCTAGTGCTTACAAAATCATATTGTTACTAGTCTCAAGATGACTGAGGAGGTTTCCATGTGCATGTGGTAGTGATATTAGATGTCATAGATTTGACAATTTTGTTTGCTAAAGTTACCATTTTTGGCCTATATAAAAGCTATGACGAATGGTAGAAATTCCATGTTCACATTTTTTTTCATCTTAGAATATTGTACTTGTAATTTAGAACCGTTTTGAGGGAAGATTCTTGCATTACATGTTCTGAAGTTCCATTGTATTTTAATGGAAGAGGTTCAAGTGTGTTCAATAGATAAGTTTCAACAATGTATAGAAAATAAAAAAAAAAGAATAACTGTAGTAGATATTAGTTCATGATGATAAACTAATATTAGTTCATGATGATAAACTCTGTCTCCTTGTTTGCTTAGAGTATTAGTGTAACAAGGCTTATAATCTTTAGGGTGAGGGTGAGTCTCTATATTTTCCCTTTCCTAACTAGTATCTAGCAAGATGGTAAACACCATGTGACAAGTTGCCAACTACAAATCGCTGAAATTATTTGTTTCCTTGGTGTTGTTTAAATACACCATAGTATTGACATTGCATACTTCATATGTGCTCAACATTTGAATTAAATTAAATGTAGTAATTTGCTCTGGATCAACGTCATGCTGTTTTAGGTATTATGCAGATCCATGATTTTATAATTACCAATTTTCTTTGTAGGTTAATATACATCAAAGTCAAGCAAAAGTAAATGAAAGATTACTTGTTTTGTGGATGGGGATAAATTTATGTTTTCCAATGTCTGATAGATGTTGTAGCTGTCTTTATCTTTTTTCCTATCAAGGGAATTGAAGACACTTTGTACAGGGATAGGGCAGGAAATATTTAGATATGCAAGTGGAATTCTCTGATGAAGTTTATTGCATGAATAAGCTGTTTAGAAGACTAGTGATCATGGATGAGGACCATAAGGTGTCTTGAAGTAGCAATTAGCAAATTTATTGGCTGACAAATATAAACATCTAGGTGATTTGAAGTCTTAAAATCCTTCACATGGTTACTTAGGGCTTATATGTTCCCTTGTTCAGAGGTTGTGCACTAAGTTAACGACATAATAATTACAAATTAAGTATGCATCTAAGTTAACGACATAATAATTACAAATGCACTTGAAGGAGGACATAATGTTAATGCTATACAGAGGCTGATGACACCCTTAAAAGAATTATGCAAGTGGAAGGGAGGATATGAAACTCTGCATCATCACCACAAATATTGGGCTGAAACTCTCAACAGTTGTAAATGGAATGGATCAGACCTGAATAGCATTCAAGCTTTAATTCAAGCTTTATATTCTGAGAAAGGCCAGTGGATATATTTGCATACATGAACTAGAACACCATTTAGTGTAACATGTTATCAGAAGGCTCTATTAGCATTTTTCTTTTCTTCTAATAAAGTCTTAATATCACCAACCATGGGAAATAATGCATGTCACATCCTTCCAAACATGTGTGTCATTATAAACCATAATGTGCTGGCAGGAAGAGGACAGAAAGATTTACATGTACAATAAAACTGATATTATACCACTAATTGATAAGTTCTTCATGTTATAAAAACTCATTCTCTTTTCTTTGTTGATTTTAATTTTGAATTTAATCCCTCTTTTTTCAGAACACAGGAGGTCAAGTGAAGCTAGTGAGGCAGACTCTAACCGGTGAAAGTTTTTACTCTTTTTTCTTTTAAACTAATCTTCATTTTTTTTAATTTATTTGTCCGTGCATTGCCTAGCAAGTTATTCATACTTTCACAGAAATACTTAGCGACATGGATAAGAGTTGGATTGATTTGCCAAATAGGACGTCTACGGAATATATAGAGGGGATTAAGCAGTTCATTGCCTTCACCAATGGATTTGATAGTGAGCACATCAGTTGTCCCTGTAGAAAATGTGCGAACCGTTATTACTACACACGAGATATTGTACGAGAGCATTTGATTCTAAATGGGTTTTTGAAGAATTACAAGAATTGGACTAGACATGGGGAAGATTATGTTCCTTATTGCAGAGAGGAAAGAGTTGAGATGGAGGTCGATGTTACGACAGTTGATCCGATGATCGTGATGCTAAATGATATTGCATGCGGGTTAGCACCCGAAGACAGTTGCTGTGAGACTGATAGGGTGGGTGGGAGTAATCCTCGCTCGGGTGCAGATGAAGAAGCATTAAGGTATTTTGAAATTCTGGATGATGCGCAGACCGAATTGTATCCTGGATGTACGAATTTCAGTAAATTATCTTTTATTGTCGAGTTGTTACACTTGAAGGCTTTGAATCAGTGGACGGACACGTCCTTCGACATGCTGCTCCAGCTATTGCACAAAGTGCTTCCATTCGGTGCAAAGCTAGTTGAGTCCTACTACCATGCTCGCAAGTTAACTGAAAACTTAGGCTTCACATATGAGACTTTCGATGCATGCCCAAACAATTGTATGTTGTTTAGAAATGAGAATGCCGACCTCGATACGTGTATTGTGTGTAAAACTTCAAGGTGGAAGGACGATGGGGTTGGTCAGAATCGTCAGAGTAATTCGCGAAGTGTTTCGAATCGTGGGAAGCTTGTCGCTGTAAAGCAAGTGCGATATTTTCCACTCAAGCCAAGGCTAAAGAGGCTTTTTATGTCATCTAAAATTTCTAAATTGATGCGATGGCATGCAGAGCATGGTAGGGAGGATGAAAGTTAACCCACCCAGTGGACTCCCCGGCATGGAAGGATTTCGACAAGAAACACCCCGACTTTGCCTTGGATAGTCGTAGTGTGCGGCTTGGGTTGGCTGCAGATGGTTTTAGCCCCTTCAGGTCCATGACCGGGGCAACTCATAGTACATGGCCAGTGGTGTTGGTTCCGTACAATCTTCCTCCTTGGTTATGTATGAAGCAACCTTTTCTGATCCTATCCACTCTTATTGACGGACCAAGGGGCCCTGGGGATAAAATTGACGTGTATATGCAGCCTTTAATTGACGAGTTGAATGAATTATGGGCCGAAGGTGTGATGACTTTTGATTCTGAAGGAAATGAAATGTTCAAACTTCGCGCTGCATTATTATGGACAATCAATGACTTCCCGGCATATGCGAATTTGTCAGGTTGGAGCACGAAGGGGGAATTTGCCTGTCCTTGTTGCAATCAGAGTAAAAAGTCAACCTGGCTAAAACATGGCAAAAAGTGGGCTTACACAGGTCACAGACGTTTTTTACCTCCATTGCATAGGTTCAGAAGGGATAAAGTGTCATTCGATGGCACTCGAGAATATGGTCCAACACCACAAATAATGACTGGGGTTGATTTGTTATCACAACTTGAACAAGAGCAAATACGCACAGTATATGATTTCCAAGATCTGTTAGCCCCTCCATTGCCTGCTATTCCTGGTGCGAACAGAAGGCGCAGTCATAACTGGAAGAAGAAAAGTATTTTTTACGAGTTACCGTATTGGAAAGACAATTTACTGAGGCACAACTTGGATGTTATGCACATTGAGAAAAATGTGTGTGATAATATATTATGGACCCTTCTCGGTGTTAAGGGAAAGTCCAAAGATAGTGCCAATACACGTCGTGATTTGCAGGAAATGGGCTTGCGGAAACCACTACACTTACAGTTGACAGAGTCTAACAAGGCATACATGCCTCCTGCACAGTACACGATGAGTAAAGATGAGAAGGAGGCATTTCTTTCCATTTTGAAAGGGGTCAAGGTGCCTGACGGCTATTGTTCTAATATTTCTAAGCGTGTGAATATGAAAGAAAGGACTTTACAAGGTTTGAAGAGTCATGACAATCACATTCTCATTCAACAATTAATTCCTATTGCAATCCGAAATTGTTTACCTAAGAATGTTGTTGAGCCCTTGATTGAGGTGAGTAACTTCTTCAGACAACTGTGTTCAAGAGTCCATCGCACAAATGATTTGAAAAGTCTCCAGGATAGGATTGCGCTAACACTGTGTCATCTGGAGAAACTCTTTCCACCTTCATTCTTCGATGTAATGGTTCACTTGACCATACATTTAACAGGTGAAGCATTGCTTGGTGGCCCTGTCCAATTTCGGTGGATGTATCCTATTGAGAGGTACCTGAATACGTTAAAAGGTATGTGCGTAACAGAGCTCGTCCAGAGGCATCAATAGCCAAGGGTTATTTAATGGAAGAGTGTACTAATTTTTGTGCTGCATATCTTAATGATGTTGAAACCAAACTTGATAGGCCCTTGCGGATTAATGATGGTCCTATTGGGGAGGGAACAGCATTTGATCTAGATAACATCGACTGGATTCAAGCTCATCGATACGTGTTGTTTAACACTCCATCAGTTGTGGCGTTGATTCAGTAAGTGAATGCTCATTCATATATTTAACTTGTTCGTGTTATGTCTAACTCAATCAAGCTTGTCATTAACACATGTTGTTTTGCATTATAGGACACACATTGATGAGCTCAAACGGGACATGCCTCGTGCGACAGATAATCAAATTCGGCAGTCCCATTTTCAATCATTTCACGATTGGTTCAAGAATTATGTATGTATAGATATGGTTGTATGTGTACATATGGTTGTATGTGCTTCAATTTGTTCTTATCATATTAGTTTTACGTAGCTTTATTCAATGATTACTTTAATTCTGTAGGTGTACAATTTACGACGAGCGAGTGAAGGTACTTTGACTGATGAAATGAACCAACTGGCTGATGGTCCGTTTATAACGGTACGACGTTTATAAAGGCGTTCAGGCGGTCGCTAATAGTCAGAAAATAGAAAATAAAAAAATAAAAAATATATAGTATTAGCGACCGTCTAGGCAGTCGCTAATAGTCAGAAAATAGCAAATAAAAAAATAAAAAATATATAGTATTAGCGACCGCCTAGGCGGTCGCTAAAGGCCTTCAGGCGGTCGCTAATAGTCAAATTCTGCCCCCCTCAAGCGGTCGCTCAAGCGGTCGCTAATACTATAGCGACCGCCATTGGCGGTCGCTAAAAGTCTTTAGCGACGAGTTTCTGGCGGCCAGCATGTGGCGGTCGCTAAACGGTCGCTAAAAACTATTAGCGACTGCTTTTTAACTTTTAGCGATCGCCTGTGGCGGTCGCTAAAAATATTTTTTCTACTAGTGTTTATTTGAGTTTCTGATGTTCCATGACTTGAATCCCTGGTACACTGGGGAGGACGATGACAGTTTGCTTGAATGCATAGGATCAAAGCCCTTATATTAATGTAAAAAATCCTTCAATTATTTATTTTTAGTGTCTACTCTTAGTGATGTAAATTAAGCATCATTTCTTAAGTGCTTATAGGGAGATAATTCGTTAGAACTTTTATTTGTGTCAAATACATCGTTTTAAAGTTGATGAAACGTTAATTATTATTCATTTATCTTGACATCAAGTTTTCATTTTATAGGCATGGAGAAAAGTTTAGTTGTTAATTAAAGTGCAGTTAGATTTTCTAGCTAGTTGTATAATTTTTTAAAGTTTTAGTAAACCAACATATGGAGTGACCTTTCATAAACTTTTATAGTTTTTGTATTTAATAGAGTTTTATTCCAAGCTTTATAAAAGGGTAACCATGTTGAACCTTTTAAACAATATTTATTCGAAAGTACAACTGGTAGAGCTCTTCTTGCGAAGAAACTTGTGGCAATTTGTTGTAACTGACATAAATTTTAGCAATATACTGTGAGGTGTTTGGTAATTAATTGCACCAGCGTTTTTCCTCCAACTTGATCCAGGTTGAAGTTTCTGAACAATGTAAGCACTTCCCACCTCGTTCCTTCTGCCAAAATAGCCCTGTGATTCTCAAAATGGGGAAGAGAAAATAAGAGTTTGCAGTAAATGGGAACTCTATGCTGTGATTGTTAGGTTAAAATATTTGCTGCCCCAGTGACAAAGTGACAACCATAAGATCTAAACTTAGGATGAGGTATTCAAAAGCCTCTCAGAGTTGGTCGGCCATAAGATTTCTAATCCTTGGCTTGGTTCTGAAGTGGACAAATTCTTGATTTGACTAAAGGTAATGGCCTCCAAATTGAATGGTTCTCATATATCATGTTGAGCATGCATGCAATGAAATGGGAGAATGATGTGAAAGATGAGGTAAATGACAAGCAAAGAGAAAGTGAAAGGAGCTAAGGAATAAGGCTTATCCATGCGTTCATGCCATGCCAAGCCTGCAGGTTAGGTGAGGTAGGAGCCCATCAGCACTGCTACGGCAACCTAATCAGATTTGGCTATTGTGGCTGCTAGCAACTGAATGAATGTGAAGAAGATATATATATAAAAAATAAAGCATGAACATGAAAAGCTATTAATGATCTTCAAGTTTGATGCAAGATAATACAAATGTTGGATATTATTGTCTTGATATGGATAAAAAAAAGAGTATAAGGTTGTTCCACATCAAAGAGAAGACTGTGCTACCCGCACTTGATTGTAAGAACTGAAAGAAGCATGGACTCCCTGTGAAGTATTTAAGTCCAGAACTATAATATTCCTTGCTTCGCTACCTTCTTAATTGAAAATATCCCAAGGACTTTAATTGCCTTGTCTTGATATGACCGTTTCCACATCAAAGAGAAGACTGTGCTACCCGCACTTGATTGTAAGAACTGAAAAAATGGATGAAGTAAAGTCCCATTCCTTGCTTGCTACCTTCTGGCATCACATGACGTTTTCATTGCTCCTCAAAAAATATGAAATCCATCCGTGGGCATCACGACGATATCATTAATCTTGGGTTTGTTCAACATCTCAGTGGAGAAGGGCAGCAATGACAGCAAATTTAAGCCTACAAAAAATATCAATGCGCATGCATGACAAGAGAGAAGCGTCCCCATTTATTTTGCTGATTACAAGCTGGGTCTATATATGAGCTTACATAGGGAGTTTGCAACAGCCCAAATGATCAGTATGTCTAAAAAACCACTGATAGCCAAGCAAGTAGATTCATTGTTCATTTTGAGTTGTCTGATGCTATATCTCCAATTGTTTGAATGCTAGCTTCAGAAAGATTCCTGAATTGCGTCGTTTGAAAGGTCATATCATGGTACACATTGATCAGAGAATTAAATAAAAAAAAATTGTTAAGAAAATTCATGCACAGTGTATGAAATATACTTTCACAAAAATATTTTTCAAAATGTGTTCCATTTTCTTTGTTGTACCACTCTAAAGAGAGCTGTGGACTAGAAGATGAAATGAAACGAAGCATGAAAAGATTGTCACCAACAGTGGCTTGGGAGGAATCGATGAATTTAATCCCAAAATACCATCCTCCTTATAAATTCTTCCTTCCCAAACAAAGGAGAACTCGATCATCAATTTTGGATCAGTATTATTATTATTATTATTTTGATACATCCAGGCTATCATACAACTCGTGTACGGATCATTCCTTGAGCATCAGAGTATAAGATTTGTTGAAGTACAAAAGGACATTGATCTCTCTGTCTTCATCTTCAGAAACCCGAGTGGTGAGCAACAGATGAAGCCACCCAATCGGCCGCCGAATTAGCTTCCCGATAAGAATGGAGAATCTGAACATCTTGAACCTCGTTCAGCATATTCCATATATCATCTAAAAGTGGTATAGCAGGAGCAAGGAAGTCATGTTCCCTCCATAGCCACCGAATTACAATCATAGAGTATTGTTGTCCAACCAGCGGTATGCCTCTGCTCCTTCTCTTTTAGAGAATTTTCTGTTGGCTTCTTTTCAGTTCAGGGAGTGCAAGTTTGTCAAGCGAGCCATTGTTTGGCTTAAACTGGACCTGAGTGTTCTTGTTGAAAGTAATGACGGTAGCTCCACTAATCATATTTCCCAAAGGGCACAAAAATAATTTGCGTCTGCTATATATTTAGGATGTCACAATTCCAAATATTTAAATGCAGGAGTAAACTGATCCAGGCTACAATTCAATGAGTAATCCAAGGTATCAACTCATGCACCAGGCTTGTATCCTATACGTCGTTTGGGACCTTTAAGAGATTGGTTGTGCATCAAGTGAAACTAAATAACTAACAGTCTGAGTTTGATCCAAATTTTTTTTTTTAGCTTTAACTTTAAGTCTGGATCTAATCCAAATTAGTTAGGGCTTATGATCCGACCCAAGTCAGATTGGCTTAAAGCCAGAGCTGAAAGAGGTCTCGAAGGATTGGTTCTTAATGAGGTCTGAATTCGATCCGAATTCAATCTTGAAATCTTAAAACGTAACGGATCTTTTAAATCTTATATTATATTTTTTATCAATTTTGTGAGAATAACTAACAAATTTTCTAAAATAACTAAGTGCAACTATTTTAAACGTTGCTTATTTTTACACAAGCATTTAAAAAACCAAAAATTAATTCTATTAACCCAGTTTTTAGTGCAAATAAGTTGTTGCAGGTTGGTCCGATTGGATTTCGGTCTAGGCTTGGGTTTGGATCAGGCTCAAGTGAAAATATTTTACAGATTTTCGAGCTTGAGTTCTATACAAAGCTTAAAAAATATATGGATTAAGCTGAGAACTTATGCATAATTCGATCTAGCCTAACACATTTCCTGTCCTAACTTTAATGCCACCCCTAAGAAGAACATAAAAAGATGTTGCATGATCTTAGGCTTGGCCCCTCACCAACCTTTATCTAGGTTATAGATATTATCAATATTCTATTAAGGGATAAAATACTATTATTTAATTAGTGAACTATAAGTACCTAAATTTATTTTTATTTAAAAATTAAAATCTATATATAATCCATGTATATACCAAAAGTATGATTGAAAGTATAGTTTGATATAAGAGAATTGGGCATTAATTATAAAAAGATAGTCTGCGATCAATATGCAAGGTAGGCTTGGAAAAAGAATATTACTACAAGGATGGACCATTCTTAGCAATTTACGTAAAAAAATTGTAAAATAAAAGAATATGAGTAATAGATATCAGAGCCAGTTGCCATTGCATAATAGAATATAAATAAATTATTTTTTATCTAAGTATTACTTAGATAATACTTGCATAATAAAAGGAATGTTAACTTCTAAGTAATGCAATATAAGTTGGCAAGACAATCTAATGGCGATATGTAATAGATGACTAGAAGATCATATCTAGTGACTAACTTAATGACAACATATTTTACTAAAGAAGAAAGTCCTGATTAGAAGAGGCTTCTACCAATGGCACTACTCAGTTCGAGATTTAAGCTTGTTTGAGTCACCTACCATTAAATGGACTAATTCAGGGAATATTTTTTCAAATGCTTATAAAAGTAGCCCTAAATCCTTTAGGTATGATGAGCTAATTCTAAGCCTAAGCTTCAACTTAAAGAGTTCTAGGTCTTCTTTCTTACTTAAGTTGACTTAAGCATCAAAGGGTCTCTCTTTCAAAGAAAGTTTTTGGACTTCTTTTGCTTTATTTCTCTCTTTTACCAGAGCCATAGATTGATTAGGGAGTACTCTACTACTCGAGCTACTATCATTTTGGTTGGTTTACATTTGGAAGCTAGTTTCAGACATCAATACATGTTAATTTTAACGCTCTTAAAAAAAAAAGGAGCCATTTAGCGCCATCATTCATTCAAGAGTAGATTAGAATTGGGCCTAAGTGAGCAAGGTTGCAAACGAATTCAGTCGGCTTAAGTTATATTCGATCCTAATATGACTTGGGTCTATATTTAGCTCATAATTTTGAATCCGGATCCAACCCATTGATTAGGCTAAGTTAAATTTATGTAAACAATTTTAAATCCAATAAGTCAAGAATAATTCAAATCCAACTCAAAATATTGAGGTTTAAATGAGAATAGATTAGATTATATCTGCATTTGAGTATTTAACTATTGTTCTACAGCTAAAATTAAATAATTAATATTCAAATATAAATTTGTTAAAAAATTTAAATAAGATTCAAAGGGCTAACTTAAACTTTATTTTTTATTTAAAAACCTCTAACTCTATCTAAGCAAATAATTATTTTTAAGTTTATAAATTATAATATTTAAAATATTTATTAGTATACATAAAGGTATTATAAATAAAAAATTATAAAAAAATATTTTTATATAATTAAGTAAAAAGATAAAAATATTTAATAAATCAAGATGGAAAGAAGAATTAGTTTAAATGAATGCTCATTTAATGAATTGATAGGAATAACTAGAGTTAAAGAACATAAAATTTATATAATCAATATTGATGGGTTGGATTGAATTGTTCAAGTTGGATTAAAAAAAAAACCTAAAATTTGAATCTTATTTAGAGTTTAGATTGAATTTATTTTTTAAAAAGTGATCCGACCAATGAGAACGAGTCGGGTGTCATGGCATCGGACCACGGATACTTTTGAGACTGACGGCGGGGCCGCTGGGCGGCCTCCTTTACTCGTGCCTCGGACGATCCGTCGCCGGCAAGATAGAAACCGATCCAAAAGAAAAAACCCTGCATTGTCGGAAAGAGAAACCAGCACCGATCGGCTGCCCGCGACGGAGCCCTCAACGCCACGGGAACAAAGAAAGAAAGAGAGAACCAACAACATCCGTCATCCCGAAATATGCTACTGCCTCGTCTCCATCATCACCTACTCCGCCACTCTCCCTCTCCTCCTCCTCCTCCTCCTCCTCCTCCTCTCTCTCTCTCTCTCCCTCTCTCTCTCTCTCTCTCTCTCTCTCTCGAGGTTACCGTCCTTTTCTGAGCTCCCCTCCCGAGATCGAAGCTCCGATCCGGAGTAAAGACGGCGGCATTTGCGGCAGGGCAACATCTTTTTTTGGCTCATACAGTGTGGTCAATTTCATTCTTTCCTTTTTCCCCCTATAAAATTATGATTCTATACACTGGAATCTTATTTGGCTGTATTCGCCAATCTCCACTGAAGTGTTTAAATTCGATTTTAGAGATTTTCTTGGATTTCTATTACCTCATGTTTTTTAGAATACTTTGATTTCCTTGAAGAGGTCTGATAACTTTATCCTGTTTTTCAAGTTTTCTCTGTCATATAAATCAGAATTAATGTCCTTTTTTAATTATCTTAAATTGTTATTGTGGGTGGGCTTGAAATAAGTTTTGCTGTGTACTGAATAATCTGAAGTGCTTTGCTGGTTTGTGGTAGCTTATTTGTTATCTTAGAACCAATGCCACTGAATGTCTCAGCGACCAGGTTGCTGACTGTTCATTTGCCTTCACATTCTACATGAAAGTGAGATTCCATACCACAACTGCATTACTTTTTCTCCATTATGTTAGAGGAGTTCGTCCAATATGACCTAGGGTTTTGGGTTTTTATGATAATGAAGTAATGGACTATTATGGTAAAATGATTTGAGATAAAGCAATTAATAAGAGGGATAAACTTAACATAGATTATTTTGACATCAATATCTCCTAGTCATGATGAACAAGAATTGAATATATTGTCTGCTTCTTTTAACCAACTTCGATTTTAAACATGGTGGTAGATTGTTGTTGTGGTGCTTCAGTTGTGCATGAAGCAGGAAAACTACTCTATGAGCAGATCTTGATTTTTTCCCTTTTTTTCTTTTTCCATCTTGGATGATTTATAATTCTTTTAACCTTAGATCAACAACCTGAATAAAAAATTGTTTCTTGGAACATAACAGGAATCAGATGAATCAAACTCTGAAATTTGGATAATGAATTGTAAAATTTTATGGAATCGTTTGAAGTAATGAGAATAGTTATGGGCACACCTTAGAACAAGAGTGGATGCCTCAGCGGTGGAGCAAAGCAATGAGACGGGAGGCATCTGGTCAACAATGGCAATCTTGATGTCGAGCTGCAGAGTAGTGAAGTGGACGAGTGATAGCAGTGGTAGAGTAGGAGGAGGCTAAAAAGGGGATATCATGGATGAGCATCATACAGCAGTGGAGCCATGCTATGCTGGAGCATGGATGTGCCAGTTTAGATAAGGGCAGGCATACCATTTGGTGGTATCAAATGCTTTGGAGTTGCATAGACTGTCAATATATTCATCTTTCCTTATTTAGTCTTTGTAAAGGTGTATATTCTTTGATTACCTCTCCAAGATTTTCATTATTGTTGTATATATTCTTACTGTATTTACTGCTATATTTCTTTCTATAATAGGCTTAGAATTAAGGGATCTGATTGTGGCCTATAATTAAGGGATTTGATTATACGTACTATATTAGACTCTAGAATTAAAGGGCATGATCAGTCTATATATTATAATTCTCTTTATGAAATCAAGCAGAAAAATATTTTCAAAAATTCCCTTTTATATTTGTCATGGTATTAGAGCCATTACTCTGAGATCATGTCATCTTGTGTTTGGTTCCTTGTTTAGCTCCAAGATCTTAGTGTTCTATCCTTGGTTGTTTTTTTTGCGTTCTTCTATTTTGTTTCTTGGACCTGATCTCTTAGTTTTTTTTGTTTCCGGTTGAGTCATGTCTTTGGAATGATCTGAACATTTTCTGGTTTGATTTAATGGCAAGAACTATGCTGCCTAGGCATTCCAATTTCAGATCTTTGTCAAGGAAAAGGAATTATGGGTCATATTGATGGGACAAATACTGCACCTAACAGCGAGAAGGAGAAGGAGAAATATGTGAAATGGGAGGTGAAGGATGCTCAGATTATGTCTTGGATCCTTGGAAGTGTGGAACCCTCCATACTTCTCAATCTCAATTTACAACCAAAGCAATACAGCACGAAGGTTTCGATTGGAACTCGAGTTGGGTCAACTCAGTCAAGGAAGTATGTCAATTCAAGAGTTTTATTCTACCTTTGAAAATCTTTGGGCTGAGTATACTGATATTGTGTATGCAAGTGTACCTCCTGAAGGACTCATTCTTATCCAAAGTGTGCATGAGACTAGCAAGTGTGATTAGTTTTTAATGAAGTTAAGGAGGAATTTTGAAGCAATCAGGTCCAACCTGATGAACAGAGAACCAGTTCCTTCATTGGATATTTTTGTAGAATAATTTCTTAGGAAAGAACAACGGCTTATTACACATGCTGTCTTAGAGTAGAATGCTCAAATTCTACTTCAATTCATGTTGCCTACGCTGCTCAAAGGAGGTCTAAAGGAGGCAGAGATATGACTAATGTCCAGTGCTATAGTTGTAAAGGATTTGGGCACATTGCTACTGATTGTACTAAAAATTCTGCAATTATTGTAAAAAAATAGGGCATATCATCAAAGATTGTTCCACTCGGCCTCCAAAGAAATCTGAAACTGCCTATAATATCTCGGTTGGTTCCTACAATGCCCTTTAGTCTTGGTCAGTCTTTTATTACTCTTAAAATGGTCCAACAAATGATAATTTCTACCCTTTCTACTTTAGGCCTTTCAGGTAACAAAAATTCTAATCCTAAGCCTTGGTATTTTGATTATGGTGCTTCCAATCACATGACCAACACTGCCTTACCTTTAAATAATGTTCAAAAATATAACGGAGATCTTTAGATTCATACTGTTGATGGTAATTCCTTACCTATCACAGTTGTTGGTGATATTTCAGCCTCTTTAAATACCGTTTTTGTCTCCTAGGCTGTCCACTAATTTTATATCTGTTGGCCAATTAGTTGACAATAATTGTTCTGTTCAATTCTCAAATTCTGGTTGTCTTGTGCAGGATCAAGTGTCTGGAAAGATGATCGCAAAGGGACCTAAGGTGGGACGTCTCTTTTCTTTACTTCTATCTCCCTCTCCGATGTTGAATTATGTTGCTTGTAATGCTGCTCAATGTGATAATCAGGTGTGGCATAGACGTTTAGGACACTCAAATTCTCATGTACTTCGAGTCTTGCTTAAATCTGATTTACTTGGAAATAAATATTCGGCTTCTTCTAATGATATGGTTGATCGTGCATCTTGCAAACTTAATTAAAGCAAAACGCTTCCTTTTTCACTGCATAAAACTCGCACCACCAAACGTTTTGAACACCAAACGTTTTGAACTCGTACATACTGATGTATGGGGTATTACACATGTAATTTCTCATGAACATTACAAATACTTTGTTACATTTATCGATGATTTCACTCGTTTTACTTGGGTGTATTTTCTTTGGTCTAAGAGTGAGGTTTTCTCTGTATTTAAGTCTTTCTTGCTTTAGTTGAAACATAATTTTCTGCCAAAATCAAAATCTTAAATGGTGAATACATGTCAAATGAATTTTAATTTTTTCTTCAAAGTCATGGGATCATATCACAACATTCTTGTTCTTTCACTCGACAACAAAATGGTATGGCTGAAAGAAAGAATCGTCATCTTCTTGATGTTGTTCGCATTCTTCTAATTGAGTCTTGTGTTCCTTCTCATTTTTGGTGTGAAATATATTACCATCTTTCAACTTGAATAATGATTCTCTCTACTTTCGTTTGTTTGTGCATGCACCAAATTATTCTAATCTTCATATTTTTGGATGTGTTTGTTTTGTTCACCTTCCTGCGCATGAGAGAAATAAACTTACTACCCAATCTATCAAGTATGCTTTTTTAGGATATACTGGAACTCAAAAAGGATATCTTTGCTATGATCTTCATGCTCGTTGAACTCGTATCTCTAGGAATGTCAAATTTTTTTTGAAAATCAGCCCTTCTTTAGCACCCAACAAACTTTCGAATTTCCTTCTCTATCTGCTTTACCATATTTTCCTTAGTCACCAACACCAGTACAAAGGTTTAAACCCGGGTTATGTTTATCGTAGGTGTACTCCTGCATCTGATCCTCCTAGAGGTCTCACTGAAGTTCTTCCACATCTTCCTATGCAATCAGATCCTGTTCTACCCATGTTCAATGATCCAACTCCTCTTCGTAGAAGCTCTAAATCTCACAAATCTTCTGAAAGGTATGGTTTTTCAACCCCTGTGGCTATGTCTACTACATTGTCTTCTATTTTCATTCCTACTTGTTATAAGCAGGCTATGGAACATGAGTGTTGGCAAAAAGCAATGGAAGCAGAACTTCAAGCACTTAAGAAAACCATACTTGGGACATTGTTTCTTGTCCTCCAAATGTTAAGCCCAATGGTAGTAAGTGGGTATATACTGTGAAACTCAAGTCTTATGGCTCTTTAGATAGATACAAAGCTCGATTGGTTGCTCTTAGCAATAAACAAGAATATGGCCTCGATTATGAAGAAACATTCGCACTAGTTGCTAAGATGACTATGGTGATAACCATTCTTGCTGTTGCATTCTCTCAATTTTGGCCTTTACATAAAATGGATGTAAAAAACACCTTGAATGAGGACCTTAAAGAAGAAATTTACATGAAACTTTCATCCGGTATGTCAATGATGGATTCTCATGAAGTTTGCAAGCTACGACACTCTTTGTATGGGTTAAAGGAGGCACCTAGAGCCTGGTTTGGAAAGTTTCGCAGTACTCTTCTCACTTTCTCTTTCACACAAAGTCAATATGATTCCTCACTCTTATTTCACAAGACAACTATTGGTATGGTCTTTCTCTTAGTTTATGTTGATGATATTATCATCACTGGTAATGACAATGGGCTGATCATTAAGCTTCAAAAAATATTGTATAGTACATTTCAAATAAAAGATCTTGGACATCCCACATATTTTTTAGGGCTGAAAGTTCACTCTCGAGATCATGGTTTGTTCTTAAACCAACATAAATATATTCAAGATCTCATTGAAGTAGCTGGTTTAAAGGATGCTACTATTGTTGATACGCCAATGGAGGTGAATGTGAAATACCGCAAAGATGAAGGTTAGCTTTTGCCTGATCCTTTTCTATATAGGCAACTTGTTGGTAGTCTTATCTATCTAACAATCACAAGACCGGATATCTCATATACTGTCCATATAGTTAGCAAATTTATACACTCACCTAGACATCTTCATCTTGCTGCAGTTCGCCGCATTATTCGATACTTAATTGGGTCACCTACTCGTGGGTTATTTTTTTCTACAAAATATGCTCTTCATTTAACTGTCTATAGTGATGCAGATTGGGCTGGCTGCCCGGATACTAGAAAATCTACAATAGGCTGGTGCATTTTTCTTGGAGATGCCTTGATTTCTTGGAAATGTAAGAAGCAGGACTATGTCCCTAAAAATCTTTCACGGAGGCCGAGTATAGAGCCACGTCTGCAGCTTGTTCTGAAATTGTATGGTTACGAGGTCTTCTTTCTGAACTTGGATTTTCTCCAACTGATCCTACCCCCTTTCATGGTGATAATACTAGTGTCATTCAAATAGCTGCAAATCCAGTATATCATAAACGCACAAAGCACATAGAGGTGGATTGTCATTATATTAGGAATGCTTTATCACTCTTTCTCATCTTACTATTGATCTTCAAATAGCTGATGTCTTTACAAAAGCTTTGACACGCCAACATCACAGCAGCAAATTGATGTTGATAGACTTACATCAATTTGAGGGGGATATGTCAATATATTCATCATTCTTTATTTAGTCTTTGTAAAGTTGTATATTTCTTGATTACCTCTCCAAGATTTTTATTATTGTTGTATATATTCTTGCTGTAATTACTGTTGTATTTCTTCCTATAATAGGCCTAGAATTAAGGGATCTAATTATGGCCTAGAATTAAGGGATCTGATTATGCTTACTATATTAGACCCTATAATTAAGGGATGTGATGATTCTTGATGTCTATATATTGTAATTCTTTTTATGAAATCAAGCAGAAAAATATTTTCAGAAATTCTCTTATATATTTGTCATAGACAATGGTGGTATAGCAAGCAACCTGGTTCAATATGTAGTCCAGTTCCACCATGTTGTACTAGTAAGAGGTGATGGGTGTTAGGAACTTCAAATTTTGAATTTAAATTTAGTAGACCTCTATGGTTGGGCTAGTGGTTGTGTAGGCTTAGGAATTGTTTTGAGCTTTGTGTAGGTCGCTTTTTATGGGGTATGAGTTGAGGTTATTTGTTTGTTCTAATTAAGCTTTGTTAGCTTAGCTTATTTTGGATTGTATGGTTGTTTGGTTTCGAGCATCCTGCCTTCCCATTTTTCTTATCTTCCCTTATTTTTCCTTATTTTTTTATGCTTTCTCTTATCTTGGCTTCTGTCTATTCTGTATTTCATTTATCATTTTTTTTGGGTAGTGGCTTTTTTTTTTTTTTTTTTTTTTTGGGGGGGGGGGGGGGGAGGAGAGTTTCTACGAAGTTTTATTAATCAGACTTAATTACAAAGAAGATTAGGGAGAAAGGGAAGAAAGAAAATTATAGATTCTCAAATGAAAATCTATTTACTTTTTTTGAGTAGAGGTTGCCCCACAAAGAAAAGGTAGTGGAATCTTAATAAGGATGGCATATGTTAAGCACTTTTTATTGGTAAAGAGTTCCTATCCAGGCGCACATGCCACATAAATGCCATCACCAATTGATCTTAGCATTTTTTCACATTGGCTGATATCTTTTTTCCTCCTCCACTTAGAACATAGCTTGATAATGTTGGTAGGCAGTCTACTCCCACCAAGGAAACCGGACAATGCCTGGAATATTGACTTAGAGAACAGGCAACTACCAAATAAATGATCTACGAACTATTGGTTGGCTCTATATAAAACACAGCCAGTACTAACTTGCCATTCTTTCTTCGCTAGAACATTACCGATATCCAGCTTATTGAGGTAAGTAAGCCAAAGAAAAACCTTATTTATCAAGGAATCGTTGCTGTGAGTTTTTCACCACTTTGATAAAAAAAAATTGCAATGATAAACTTGGTTCTCCGTTGTGATAGTTCTTGTAACTCTCACTTGGTAGGCTAAATGGTGCCTTGTATGAGCATTATGGAGATGAAACATAGAGATGGACCTACCAAAGCAACGAATAGATACTTGAGTCTCTCTCTAGTTCTATCTCTATCACTATCTCATGTCTAGGTGCATGTCTGCGCTGAAAAATGGATGAGGCCTATCATAATGGCTATCAGAAGGGTTTTATCTACTATTCATGTCACTTCTAGCAGCAAAAAGTGTTGAAATTAAAATGTGACATGTGAGCAAAGGAATGTTAGGTCATCCCTAGATAGATACTAGAATAGGTGAGGTTCCATTGCCACATGATGGGTCCTTCCTGAAATTTGAGTTTTAATCCATCTAAGAAGCATATATGGATGGTTGCCATTTATCCAGCATTAACTGATAAATAATTTGTCTTCTCCAGCATGACAATGCCTTGCTGAGCCTGCTGTAGCTACAATGTACCCTAAAGTAAATCTTTTGGCAATGCATGTGATTACGTGGCTGAGAGGGATAGATCCAAGGTTGGTTTCACATGCAAATATTCATGTCTTGTGTTGCTTTGGCTTTGCCCCTATTATTTTGGAATGGTGAAGAACTTGTGATCAGGACATAGCCAGATATGGATAGGCATGTTCATAGGCCCATAAAATAGATGAAGCTTGGCTCCACATTAAAAGATATAATGGTTAATCACATAATAATGGTTTATTCTTCTTTCTTTTTGCTATCTTAATATGCTCAATAACTGGTTAAATTATGTTTAAGAAGTAAAGGTATACTTTCTTGTTTCTATCAATATGGTGACTTAAGTATTACTGAAGTATATGAGAACTGAATGAAACCAAAACGTGAATCTAATGTAGGTGCTACTCTTTGATGTGTTTCTATTTTGGAACATCTATCTATTTTGTTGGCTTAAATTTTGAAAATTGTAAGTTCAGGTAATGTGTAGGTTGGTGGCTACTCATAATTTATTGTACTGTTGCATCTTAAAGATCTGCACCTAGATACAGATTATTCAGAGTGATTTATATGCCTTTATTTTTTACCAACCTATTTTGCTGCTTTCAAGGCTATCTACTTAACCATTTTCATTATCAAAACCAACGCAGAAGCACACATCTAATAGATGGATCTTTATATAATTGATTGATCTAGTGGACAGAACAGTCAACAGAGATCTATCGCTTTTTAAAGATGTTAGGTTGAAGCTCATTTGTGCTATAAATACTCATGTCCATGCTGATCATATTCCAGGAACAGGCTGATAAAGATTAGTGACATCTTTTGCATCAGTCCAATTAATTAGTAGCTTTCTTAGTAATTTGAGTTGCCATAGAAACAAATATAAATTCAAGTTGGTCAAGGCCTTGTAGTATTTTCTCTTCCTAACATGTGAGATTCCTCTTGATTTTTTGTTTTTCTCTGGATAACATCATGCTGCTCTGTCTCAATTTGACCTGTTCCTTGTAAGATATGGTGCCAGGTGTGAAGTCCATCATTTCCAAAGCTAGCAATTCAAAAGCTGATCTTTTGATAGAAGCTGGGGATAAAATATGTTTTGGCAATCTGTTCCTGTAGGTAGGGCCTCTTTAGTTTCAACATATTCTTATCAATTGAGTGAGCATAAAGGCATAAATTAGTCAAAGCCTTCGATGACTTTCAAATTTTCATTTGTATGCCTATAGAACACTCTTTTCTTCTATACAAAAGTTACCTTCCCTCACTTCTATGCAAGAGCTACGATCAGCATGAAGTAAACTGGGAAGGACCAACATAATGCATGCATAAACTCCAATAATTTGATCATCTAGCTGCATCAATCTCTAACCACTGATCTACTCAACTCAACTCATCTAAGCTTTTTTTCCAACTACACGGGGTCAGCTACATGAATCTCTAACCACTGATCATATGTATAAAATTCTCAGGCTTCATTTATTGTTCATCTGTAAGTTACATGATATTCTAGTGTTTCTGACATGAAAATGATTTTTCCATCAGAAAGTTGTGCATTAACTAGGTAGCAGTCAACAACCCACAATAATAAATTATGATAGTATATGAATTTTAACAGGTTAGGGTGCAATGACAGTGTCTCTAAATGCAGATCTATGCAGGCACAAGCTACTCTTGGTCATACTTTGGGCTGTGTTGCATATGTTATGGGAGATAGGCCCAGCCAACCTCATCCTAAGATGGCATTCACTGGTGACACATTGCTTATCCATGGCTGTGAAAGGACAGATTTTCAGGTGCTAATGTTTGCTACTTGTCATGTCTTGGAAAAATGAAAAGCTGCTACATTACTTAGAGACTAAATTATATTGTTTGGCTGAAAAAAGAAAAAAACATGATTATTGGGATTTAAAAAAGGTCCTAATGCGCATCAAATCTAGGATTTCACAACAATATCATAGGCACTGTTAAATTTGGCACAGGAGTTTACCTGCTATTGTTTTAGGGCTTTTTGAATGGGAGTCTTCTTAGGAACTTAGGATCATCTCTCTTTTATCTTGTCTTTTGCATTTCTATGTCATTCCATGCAAATGTGAAAATAAACCCTTAAATTTGAGCATCATTCCTTGTATTCCTCTTATCATTTTTCTAGTGAACATGGTAAACTACATGTCAAACATGATGCGGTCATAAAGATGCGGAGGATACCTCCAGAAATTGTTGAATAAAGATAATGCTAGGAGTGTATGCTCAGAAAAAGATCTAAGTTTTGAGTTGACAGAAGTAGAGAGGCCATGCCATCAGGTATAACCCATTCAGATGTTGTGACATTGTTTGTTAACATAGGGACTTTTTGATTCTTCCTCTACCACAATTATTTAACAAATTTGCAGTCATGTTTATTTGTTCCTTATATTGGTTTAGAATATGACAGGACATCCTATTAAGGAAGATTGTACCAACAAACAGCAATATGTTGAAGTCATGATACATGCACTGAAAATGTCTGTGACAAGAAAGATGCACAGATTTCAAAAAAGTGATAACATTGTGCACAAATCAAAGCAAAACTGAGATAAGAAGCCTCTGTGTTAGGTGGAAATTTAATTACTATCATCTACTCTCCTTGCATTATGGGCATGAAAAATCTTCAGTATTTCAGTCAGATTTTTGAAATCATTCTGTTTTTGGTATTCATAAAATTCATTTAGCTTCTTTCAGATTATTACTATGGTTGAGCCATCTCTTTTATTCAACTTAATGGTAGGCATAGGGAAATAGTTTTTTCTTTGTAGAGCTCCTCTGGAGGGTATTCTCTTGTTATGGAGAAATTCTGGCACTTAAATAAATTAGATGTGTTGCAAGTAATTCTTTCGTTCTTACTACTTGTATGAGAAACATATATCCGTGATCAGTAATTTCTATAATCTTCTCTTTTTTCATCCTATATTTTGCTACCTCATGTATCATATTTCATTCACATTAAGGAAGGTGACACCACATGTGATGAATGCAATGATATAGAACCAATGGAACGTGGATGGGAATTAGGAGTTTGGTGAAAACTAGAATAGATTCTAGATATGAGTGCACTTGAGGACAACTACAGCTTGAATAATAGAGCATAAAGTAATTGAACACATTTAAAATATGTAGTTTCTTGTGGCCAAGATCGGTTTACAGCCCTTTGTGGACAGTTGATTGAGTTTGTGCATATGGCAGAGCCCATGGGGACAAGGAAGATGGATCAAAAAAATCTGTCAGTGACTGTTTTGGCAAAAGACTAATCCTTCATTCTAGCGAATGTTGAAGGACTCAATTAGCTGACCAAGGAAATTGTATAAGGTTTGTTCATCGTACTTGTCATTATGACTATTAAATTGTATAATTAAATTGATATTATGTTGCTAAATCCTTATCTTCTGTTTCTAATGACTAATTTCATCATGATGCCAAGAATTATGGTAACCAGATACCAAAGCATGTGCCTATTATCTTGAATATGATGATGACAGCTTTAAACTATAAATTTATCATATGTCAGCACTTGTGTTATTACCCCAGAAACAACATTGATAAGTTCAATAACTCAGCCTGGTAGAATTTTATGCTCGGGCAAGCATTGTCCTCCTGAATCTCGTATTTAAACATTATGTGTTATTCGATGAGCATGCTCCTGCAAAGTATAAAACAATATGTGAAAGAAAATTTAGTATCGGTACTTCCAATATGAGGTATATGCTGTACTTTTCATGCAGGAAGGAACAAGTAGAAGATGTTTCTTTTGATAATTAGCAAAAACAGAGACATTTTTCTTTCTTTTTGTCCAGGGAGGAAGAGGAAGATGCACTGATCACTGACTAGAGGAAAGGAGGAGGATAAAATGTCAGCAGCATTTGGTTTCACAGAAGATGGTTAGGAAGGGTCTTTGGTGTTCATAAGACTCGATCCCAGTTTCAAGGGATCCTGCATGCATGCGATGGGAGGGAGGAAATAATTGCTAGACTCTTCAGGGAAAACCCAGACTGTTCCTTAAGAGGGGGAAAAGAACAAAATGTAGAAGCTTGTTGGAACTCCTTTGAAATGAGAGCATGAAAAGAAGTATTCAATTTGGATATGCAGACTGTAAGAAGTGATATGTAGGTCGGTACAAAGTAAACATCCAAATGAACACATTGGCCCTTCATCTCATTAAATGACCTAAAGTTGGAACAGAAAATTTCTTGATACGAAGACGTGGCGTGTTTGCATGTTAAAATATATCAAAAATTTTGGTTGCATGCAAGGCTGAACCTCTCTAATTTCAAGCCATCAAAGATGAAACCAAAACTGCCAAGACTAGAGAGGCCCATAAGCAATTGCCTTGTGCCACACGCGAGTCAGTAACTCTAATAATTTTTTCTTTGATCCGTCATTGTTCATATCTTTTCTGAGGGAGTTGTCATTGTTTATATCATTCAACAATTCTAACGGCGGCTGGAAGAATAAAGTCTAATTCATTGAAGGTGGTTTTCTAAATGCAACAGATGACATGAGTTGAACCATGTATGATAGTTTCATACCATGCCACAAGGCTAATGAATCACAAGATTATGAGTTGAGTGCCAAATAATACAAAAACTTCATCTTCAGTGAGAAAAAAAGAAGAAAAAAAAAAGCTGAACAGCTGGAAGTCTGAAAAACTAGCTTACTTGTACAAATTTATCAGGAAATTTTAGACACAGCCGACAAAGCTGGAGAGAAGAAATTTGAAGAAGCACAAAAGCCTTGAATTTTCTTTCTGGCATTTACCAAAAGGGAGGTGAATGAAATTCGTTTCCATTACCGAACTGTAACTGTCTCTGTGCAGCAGGTATTTCAGCATCTTGATCTATCATTACAAAAGCATGCCAAAATTCTAAAAAAAAAAAAAAAAAGAAGAAAAAAGTGTGGAGAGATGGAGATAAAAAAAAAAAAAAAGAATATTACATAATGTATGGCTTTTTACCTCTTGTTTCAGAGGTAACAGTACTCCCATCACCTCCCTCAAAAACGCAAAATTCTCAGAGGCTAATTAATAATAATCCTCTGCATCTAGTAGTAGAAAGCCAATGTCAATGATTTTATAACTGACATCAAAAAGACCTCTGTTCAATGGATTCTCTGTCATCTAATGGTGAAGAGAATCTACACTTGAGAACACCTCATGGGCGCAAATCCCAGGCGGGACTTCTCCATATCATACATGATGTGGAAATTTTGCTGCTGGTAATTGCCCAGTATCGACAGCGACGACCGCGGCGTCCCGAGGATGGCGAGGCAGGCGACCTCCGCGTCCAGCCGGATGACGTAATTCTCCACCGGGAAGTTCCACACTGCCCCGTCGGCGAACCGGATCGCGAACTCTGGCATCTCCACCTTCTCGACGCCGGTCACATTGTAGCAAGGATTAAGTATGGGGAAGTCTTCCAGCACCCGATACTTGTTCACCTTCTTGACGAAGGCCTCTTTGATCACTTGGTGGGCCGGATCGGCGAAGTAGCTCAGCGTCGTGCCGGAGTCGACGATGGTCCCACCGGCCCCCTCCGGCGACAGTTCCCACGTCTCTGGAGGGATGCGTAGCACCTCCCCACCGACGATTATCTCCTTTACCTGGACGTAGTAGAAGGTGTCGGCGGGACTGTTCTTTTTGCCGGTGGTGTTGACGAAGGAGGTGTAGTTGAGATCGGGGTGGCTGAGAAGGTTGCGATCCTCGCCGAAGATGAGCTTGCTGGAGACGGTGAGGTCGCTGTTGCGGTCGACGAGGCAGTAGGAGAAGGTGTGGCCGTAGAGGGATCGGAGCTGGGAGGCGAAGGAGAGGGGCCCCGGCCGAGGCCGAGGAGGCCGGCGGCGCCGTGGAAGAGGCCCCGGTTCCAGTGGCCGCACCCGAACAGGACCCCGTCAACGCGGCGGAACTCGGTGCCGGCACCATCCGCGGCGGTGAGGTTGACGGTAAAGGTCTCGAGGGCGAGATCGCCGGTGGTGTTGGAGAGATCGCCGTACCAGTAGAAGTAGGGGCAGGACGGGTCGCCGGAGCGGCAGGGCCACGGCGGCGAGACCAGGCCGCAGCGGGGGTCGCCGCAGCTGACGTTGCGGTAGGTGGAGGAGGCGGCGGGGTCGTAGAGGGGGCCGTGCTGCTCGAAGCAGTGGTGGCACGGCAGGCATTGGATCCAGTTCAGATCGCTGCCGGTGTCCAGGATCAAGGAGAAGTGCCGTGGCGGCGTGCCGACGAACACGTCGATGAAGTACTCGCCGGAGCCGAGGGTGACGCCGGATTCCAGGGTGGCCATCAGCCGTCCAGCGAGCTCCAGCGGCGCCGACGCTGCCACCTTTTCCACCAATTCAGTGGTGATCGAGCGGTGATCGGTCTGGCCGGCGGTCGTCCTAAGGAGGGAGAGGTTGTTCTGCTTCTTCTTCTCTAAAATCCTCCTGAGAAGCGTCTGGATTCTCGAAAGGTCTCTATGAGTGGAGTTCAGCAGAGATTCCTTTTTAGTCCACTTGGCGGCGCCGGGCTCCTTCGCTGACCGGTGCTTGAGGTGGAGCTTCAAGGCCGGCGCCGCCTCCTCGTTTCCAGCATCGTCGTCCTCACTGTCGCCGTGGACGGAGTCACCGTGGCGGTATTGGCCAGAAGGGGCGGCGGCGCCAAGGGGGTTATTGCAGGCGGATTTGTCGGAGGAGGTAACGGCGTTGAAGCTGAGGTGGGTCGGCAATTGGATGCCGGGGAGCGGAGACTTATGGGACGTCACGGAGCTGCTCCAGTTGAAGAGAGAAGCTGAAGAGGGATAGGTGTGAAGAAGAGAGCACAAGAAGAGAGCCAAGGAGAGAGAAACTGTACTATTGGAAGACGCCATCTCTACGGCCGCTTCTCCTCCTTCGTGAAACTAATAATAATAGCTAAAGAGTTATATAGTGTGAGATTAAGGACTCTCAGATAGGAATCGAAAAGGACGACGAGAACAGAAGAGAAGGGAAGATTATTAAATTAAAAAAAAAAAAAAGGAGATATGTGATTGCTTATTTTTCAGCTTGAGGAGGAAGAAAGGATCGGTGGATGAACAAAGGAAGAGAATTAAAGAGCGAGGCGATTTATATCTCAGCTTGCCTCTCTCCTGTTAAACCTAGCTCCGTTCTACCTCTAGACCGAGGACCGGGCTTTGAAATCAAACGAAACGGGTTTGGAATTGGGATGTGAATCGTGATGGATGAAAAACGCGGTTTGTTCTGAGATGGAGGAAGACCAGGTTATAGCTTATTTTATAAATATATATATATATATATTTTTCATTAATATTATAAGTTTTATTCTTCCTTCGTCCTCCGTTTTATTTTATTTTTGAATTTTCTAAAAGTAACGCCGAGGGTGGGAGCCGTGTTTACCCGGTCCGAGTTGCTCGTGGCCACATAGCATGGTTCCATGATTTACTTTATAGCTCGCTTTTTAATAATCCTTGTCACCGCTCTAACTCGTGGCAGAGACTTTTAAAAGCTGTTGTTGGGTTGGGAAAGGATATAATATCCGATTAATTATCAAGAATAAACAAGCTAATATAAAACACAAATTTAGTCGGGAGACGGAAGGATCCTGGCTTATGAGTTGAATTCCAGCACTCCTGCGTGGGTTTTCAAACGTATTCTGGACCTTCCTGTTAGCCACAAATGGTCGTTGAGTTGAATTCCACCAGCACTACTACTGCGGCTCAAAACGGTTCAGGAACCGGCTCTTCGCTTTGTGAGTTGTGACGCACGCCGCGGCCGGGCCACGTGGTGACGGGTCAAAGAAATAGAATTGAACCGAGAAAATGGTGGCCGGTGGTGGCCTTCGGGTTTGGTCAAATGTTGGGCTGACTGTAGCCGGCGGTTCAATTCGCTGCCCGCGCCCAACCACCGAAGGGCGGAGCGAGCGCTGAAGGGTCCGTGGTCTCCTCCGTGACGTGAGACGTTGCGAACGATCCAATTAATAGCAGCCGTGCGTCAGATGGTCCTTGCATTCAAGCCATCTAATAAATGTTAGAGGATCGGAAATCTTTCTTTGATCATTGGCTTTGTAACTTTAATTTATAAGTTTAGTTTGGTCCTCCAACTTTACTCAAAATTAAATAATTATTACAATTTAGTTTTTTTATATTTTTAACATCATAAGATTTATTAAAATTAACAACATAGGTGGCAGCACGTTTGCTATAATGCTAACTGATTCTTTTGATATATATATATATAAACTATAATGATTAAAAATTAAAAAATAAAAATAAATTTAGAGCAGTAGTTTATGGATTCGTCTAATTTATTCTAATTAATGTGCTCAGACATTTCAAACCTTGCTTAGGAAACCGAAAAGAGACTTAGTTAATGTAGGCCTGCATGTTGATTGGGTCTCCGTGGACGACTGGGGTGCCGAACGGAAGACCACAGCCATCATTCTCTTCTCTGAAGTGACTATTGGACCATAGAAGTAGACCACAACATACTTCATTTTTTCTGTCAGTAACTCATTTATTGTTCATTGAAATTATGGGAAAGAATGCAAATTATCAGTCTTAAATGAAATGGAATTTTTCTTTTAATAATTGAGTTTGTTTACCATCACATCCTTCGTTTGTAAAGAGGAAAAGAAACTTAAGTGAACAAGGTGGAGCTGTTACCTGACATGATTGATTGCGATTTTGCATGCAGGAAATAATATTTACATCATAATTTAATTATCCTACTAGAGAATTGCATTAATGGCCAATGGGAATAAAACTGACCATAGAAGATGGAATCCTAACATCGAGGATACATCCCAGTCATGAGCTACGCAAGGTTTTGTGCAATGAATGTGGTTTCATTTGAAGGATACTATTTTGATAAGACGTATCCCTTTGTTACCCCTTCTATCAAAGAAATCACCATTGATAGCTTCTTTCACTTTGTATATGTTTGCAATTACCTTTGATAATAATCACAAGTCTTGCGAAGATCTTAACAACTCTTATCTCTCACTTTCTCAAGCATACGCTTGCACGCACGCATGCAATTAATGTTGCATGATACCTCTTGTCTTGTCCTAAAACGTCTAACTTGAAAACCTCCGAATTTTACTTGATATTTTTCACTTGTAGCTTGATCGTGGTTCTTGAGCATAAAGAATTCTATCAAGTTAGGATGCCTAGTGATTCTACTTAAGTTGTATATGCATGTTGAATTAAAAATGAAACACTAATTTATTTGAGAGGTTGATAGTATCAAAGGTGGGTCTCTAATTCAAAGTTTTGGTTCAATTGTTGGTGTGGGGGTGAGGAGTCCTGTGCTAGATTATCTTTAAGGAATTGATTGTTGTAACAAAGTTTAATTTAGAAAATAGTATTTTGATTTGAAGGAGATTAGGACTTGTACAATGTCACTTCCACCTCTTATTGTCCTTCACAAAACAAAGGTTGAGTAATAGCAAGCAAGCTAGCTCAATCTCAACATCTACTTCTGTTAGCCACTTGTAACTAAATAGGCTCTCAAAACAGCATAGTAGAAATAATGACCACGTTCCATATATTTCTATAACATTTCTTAACAGAAGATCTGGAGATATGTAAAATTTGGCCATATCCATCTTCTTCTCTCTCTCTCTCTCTCTCTCTCTCTCTCTCTCTCTCTCTTTTTCCTCCAAATAATTATTTGAATCAGGGATGGTTCTCCAAAAATCTATTAATTTGAAATCAGGGATTTATCCTATAATTATTTGGTCCTACCACCAAAAAGTTGACAGACCTTATAACTTTTCCTCTTATTGGAGATAAATGTCACAATATGAATTATATAATGATAGATACGATCAATTAACAACTTAGGAGAATCTTAACATCAATCATGCATACATGAATAAAGAATATATAGGGAACAAGGTGAGAGTTTCATTAATATTATTACTATATATATGAAGCATTAAGGCCAGGTCAATATAATCGATCTCACGAAAGCTAGCTTAAGAGTATACCAAGTTAGTTAAAGAGTTTGACGAAGAAAAGAAACGTTGATTAATCTGAATGACAAAGAATACCGTACTGGAAATTGAAGAAATTGTGATTGTGAATTTGTGATCCTTCTCCTATTGGCCGCCGAAAGTGGAGAGGGAGAGAGTAATAAAATGGGAGGAAAAGCACGTCAAAGAAAAAGTCGCACACTATGCAAACTAGTAACTGGGTCCATCTTCTAAACTTTACCAAATCCAAAGTCATTAAAGAAATTTATCAAAGTCGTTATCAAACCATATTAGGTGAAGGCCTGTCCATTTACTCCGTAAGCTAATGCAATCCGTCGTCAGGTCAAGATTTGGTTGGATACATCGGAAGCTCAATGATAAATATTAATGTGATCGGCCCTATCAAACGCTAGCATTGGCAATGCATATATGCATTGTTGCTCTGGAAATTACAGCGATCGATGGGATTCGAGTACCAATAAAATTGATGATGAGGATAATGATTTAAAAACAAAATCACTAATAAGATCGAGCAAATATATCTCTATAAGTGCAACCTACGATGATAGAGAAAAGAGTGAGAAAAAGTGCTTAGAGTTTTGCAGATATGGCCTTTTAACATTCAAGCCAATGGATAAAGATAATGAAGATGGCCATTTGTATAGAAAAGAGGATATAATGGAGAAAGATGGAGCAAATAGAGCCTTACTAGAGGTTGATTGCATTGTGTGAAAATTCAAGCCACCTTTTTTTTTTTTTTTTTTTGGTACAAGCGGATAATCATACTAGTCTAGTACGAATTATCCAGATAAGTCAGAGTACAAAATTTGCTGTAAGACAGAAGGGCACGGGTCACCCAGCCGCCAAATCCATCCAGTAGCATACTGAGCCACGGAAGCTGCTATCCAATCGGCCGCCGAGTTGGCTTCACGGGTAGATATGTCGAATCTGGACAGAACCAACTCTCTGTAAAATAGACCATGTGTCCCTGAGAATAGGAATACTGGGCCGTTGAAAATATTCTCCTTTCTCAGCCATTTGATAACCGTCATCGAATCACCTCGATAACGAGACGATGAGCATGGAAGTGCTGAGAGGCATAAGAAATACTTGCTCATGCTGCATAAAGATCTATCAAGCCACCCTTTTATAAAAATTAAGTCTTATATCTTGTGATGAGATCATATGAATTATTTAAACCGTAAGCTACATGTGTTACCATGATGAGTCCATCTTTCTAAATAGAATTGCATGAAATACCAAAAATCATATTTCCTTACAAGCAAGCATTCGTTTTCATTAATCTACTTAAAAACACATGTGAACCAATTTGCCAAATGTGCATCGTTCATAAAACATGTTCCTTGAAATCACTCTATCGGCCATTCTCTTATTATGTTGGCGATAGCACTTATGCCAACTAGGCTACTTAGTATCATTTAGCTAAAGATTAAAAAAAAAAATACACTATCAAATAGTATCATTAGTTAAGATAAAATCTAATGGCACACAATACGAAAGAGAAATTAAATCCATGAATGCTACAAGTAATGATGGACGTACATGTGCAAATATGTGCTAAGATTCATTATTGAGGCTTTCATATGGCCATAAAATTGCCTTCGCGTACATATCTTTTAGAGCTCTCAATCCAACATGAGAGTACTACCAATATCCATGTGAAATAAATTAGCCCCTTCCTTCAAACGTGGTGGTGCATCGTACAATCTCTGGCCGCCATGGAGCGGTGAGTCGCGGATGTGGTGCTACACGTGGCCAGCAAATGTCATATGATACAGAGCATGATGTCTCATACCCACTCACTTATGTTGTCAAGCACGCATGTTGTTCTCTCTCCAACACATGTTTTAGAAGGCCATTTCCTTCGTACTTTTACTGCAGTGCTTGATGGAGGATGACCAAAGTTTTCTGCTGTTAAGAGGATTCATTTGACTTAACTCTGTCGAGGTTGATTCCAAATTTAAGTTAAAAAAAAAAAAATTTATGTTAGGTAGTTATCAGCCAAAGTAAAATTTCATCAAATTTTTTAAAATAATTTTACTATCCATATAGCCGATCCTATGTAGTTAAAAAAAAAAAAAAAAAAGCTTAGATAAGTTGAATTAAGAGGATCATTTCAGTTAAACAATCTTTATTTTTTAAGAATAATTCATATATATTGTATTGTTCTTGTAGAGATACATACATTCAAGAGTATCTATATCATGCTTTTTTAATATCTTTATCAAAAACCCTTCAAACTTATCTACCACCATTCATCGCTTTCAAGTATATTTATTTAGTATGCTTACCCTTTTAAACTTTTCATTATTTACGACACCATCCATATATAATTAAAAATATAATTAAAAAAAGATAAAATAAAACATTCAAATAGAAAGCATTAAAATTAAAATTTTAAATAATTTGACTTGAGCGATAAATCACATAGAAGGCCATCCAACCGCTGCACTATTCGATTCGATCACCTCAAAGGATACTAAAGATGGTCAAGGATGAAATAATACTCTAAGATGTTGGAAATGAGGGTTTGTGCCTTTATAATCCAGCTGTAAAACTCTCACTGATAAACTTTTTCATTCCCCATGCAATTTCCTCCTTGAAATAGTAGAATCATGGAGATGAGATCTGATGACGTCAGATCACCCTCCTCGAACGTCTGCAAGCGTCCGGTCGTCTCCTCCAGTGAGTCCAAAATCCTTTGGCAAGCTCCTCGCGTCTGGGAGCCTATAAAAAGTCCCGAGGATCTGAGATTCGACGGGAATCCTCCAACGCTCAAATTAGTACTTTGGGCAACAGACGTGAGCTTGAGAAAGCTCAAAAGAGAGAAGAGAGAGAAGCTTAGAGCCGTGCTCTCTATGAGCAAGAATGAGCGTTTAGGAGTGTAGTGAGTTGTTCTCTCTTACCTTGTCGAGGGTTTCTCTTACCCAATTTATAGATGTTTAGAGCCTTGTCATCAGTGAGGTGTAGTCACTTGTCGAAGCATTTATGGCACCATTAATATGGCAGCAATGGCAGGGCTTGCTTTCTTCTTTGACATGTCAGAGCCATGAACCACGTCCCGTCAAAGTGGGTGGCCGCATAGTTTGGTGGGTCAGGTCTTATCAGAGTAGGTGGCCATGGCAGGTTGCTGTAAGTTGTTGCAGGTTGGTAGGACATGGGTAGCTGCCACGAAGTCATGGCCGTACAAACAATGGCGGACTATATGGTATCAACAGGGACTCGAGGCCGAGAACCAAAGGCAGCCGGGTGTCGGGGCCGAGACGATGCTGAGACGGGATCTGGCATCCAGTGTCGGGCCAGGACGAAGATGAAAGGGCTGGGCTAGAGAGCCCGGAGCCAGGAAGTTGGGATGAAACTGGGACAGATGCCCAAACCGGGAGCCAATAGACACCACCTAGACTCGGGGACGAGTGCAGGGACTCCGGGGGTGGCCGAGAACAACTGGAGTTAGAGGCTGGGTTCGAAGAAGACCGGGGATCAGGCATGGTCAGGGCCAAGCCACGGGCATCCATGACAGAGGTAGGCTGTCCGAGAGTGGCTGGGAGTGGCCGAAGACTACGACATCCGATGAGAGAGTTGCCCGAATCGGGGAGAAGATCGGAAGGCAGCCGGTACAGAACCAGGACCTCACGGAACACACCTTCCCTCTCGTGGTCTCTGGCTCATCGTCCTCCATGCGGTTGCTTGGAGTAGGCAGAGGCTGAGGTCTCTGCTTAGGAGCAGAGCCGGGAGGCCAGGATGGATCTAGAGGTAGCTGAGAAGAGGAGACGGGTGGCCGGGGATGACTAGGAACAGGGGCCGTCCGGTCGTGGCTGAACTGGAAGCCAATGGACACCGTTGGGACTCGAAGACGAAGACGGTTGCTCCCGCTTGGACTCGGGAGCCAGAGGTGTCGTTGGTAGGAGCAGCCGAGACAGGGGATCGGGCTCGAACGGTGCTACCGGAGTCGTGCTTGGTGATGTGGATGCCCTTGGAGTTGGGACAAGGGCAGCCGGACGAAGGCGGCTGGGACATCCGTAAGAGATCGAGAAGGAGCTGGAGTCAGAGAGACTGTCCGAGTTGGGGAGGTCTAGAGGTAGCCGTCAGGGACCGAGGGCCGCCGTGGGAGCTCGGGGCCGAGCTGGGACGACTAGGCCAGAGGAGAGATAAAAGGTGGCGAGGACCCTCCGTGAGCCGGGGACGATGCTGGGATAGGGGCTAGCTGAGGAACATCCGTGGTGGGCCGACGAGGCAAGGCCGTCCTTGACGGTAGAAGAGTCAGGCACGACGACGTGGTGAGGCATCCTTGACAGCGAAGAGCCGGGGAGAAGACGGCTAGGATGGAGCCGTGGACATCCCTGGGGCCGAGATGGGTCTGATGGGAGTCGGGGCCGGACAAATCCTGAGAGCAGTCGGGAGAGACTGAGGCCGGCTTGGGAGGCGGGGTCCATGCTTCCTGAGGCCACCGAGGAGTAGAGGCCGGATAGAAAAAGACGGAGGCCGACTTGGAGGGAGATAAAAGATGGCGGACTCGGGGAGGCCGCTCTGGACTTACTGAGCCCATCGAGAACTTGCTGGGACCGAGAAAGAAAGACTGATTTACTGAGGTCAAGCCCAGATGCGATCATTATGGCCCATGAGGTCCACTGGTTCCATCAAGATCCACCGACAGTGATAGTGAATCACGAATGCACTTTTCTTTATTCATCAATCTACATGAACATCGTCAAAATCCATGTAATTAAAATGTGAACCACGAAATTGTATGTCACATATTAATTTGAGGCTGGTCTCAGTTCAATGGAAGTGCACTCGTTGCCAGTTGCCGGCCACCCTATGAAGAGGTGGGATGAAGGGGGACGGGTTTAATTCGTGAAATCCAAACCACGTGCTGGCCGGGAAGTGGGAAAGCATTCCATGCATGTCAATTTATACCTTTTGGCTGCTGGCCTACGATCTTATTAACTAGTTCTATGGTATCATCACCATTTCCAATCCAACTTATTCCAAGTCAATTGCTTGTTTTAGATGGAGACTGAACTTAGGTGCGGAAATATTGTGAGCGCGCATGCCCATTGATTTCATTCTTATCTTTCTTCATATTTGTTTTTTTTTTTTTTTTTTTTTTTTTTCTATCATCGTTCGCTGCAATTGCTTGGAATATGAGGTGATGGCGCTGAAAAAGATGATGAAAAGTAGATGGAGCGGATACAAAGTGCATTGGAGGAAAGCCAGAATTAATGGATGGGCACAATGGCAGAAAGTAGGACTTCATGGCATGTGGATATGCTATCTAAAAGCCTAGCAGTGGTTTGCATCTTGCCACCTGATGTGGTACCCAAAGCCAGCTAAAACTCTTGGGATATGGGTGTAGCTGATGTGTTTTTGGACCGGGAGCTCATATTTTGTCATTTGCTCTCTCCCTATTTTTTAAGCTTTATTTCAACAGTGAGAGTGACAGCCGGTCCTTTGCATTTGACTATACTTCATTTTCTTGCTAAAAAAGATTGGCAGCATTGCTATGAAGAACTATTTTGGGTGTCAAAGCAAGCATTTTCAAATCCATTCATTAAAGCCGTACGTAGGTATTTATCCTTGTTCCTTTTCCTTGCTGAGCTGCAAATTAATTTTTTCTTGCGGATCTTAATTATTTGGACTTTCATTCTATATATCAAAACCTTCTCCTTTGATTCTCTATTCAGTCTATCTTTTTTCATGTAATCATTCCTCCCATTTAGATTGCAATGAAAACATCGACCATATGATTGATGCGTGTCCATATTTTTTTTATGCTTTATCTTATTTGCTTTAATCATTTTGGTAGTCCCATTCTTTAAACCATATATACAAAAGATGCTTGTTTTGTTCCACAAGAGCACCTCTTTTGGTTTGGGTGAAAAGATTCCATTTTGCTCACGCAAGAGAGAGAGAGAGAGAGAGAGAGAGAGAGAGAGAGCAAGTATTCATCCATACCATAACTCTAGAAGAACTTCTCAAAAAACATGCTTGCCCTGCATAAATAGAAAGTCACCTGTCCCAACCCCCACAAAATACTACATAGTTATATTAAGACTACACCAAAACTAGAGAATTTGTAATTTGAGAATCTCTCTCTCTCTCTCTCTCTCTCTCTCTCTCTCTCTCTATAAAGAAAATATTGAACATCACATGAGACAATTAAAACAATTGCTATTTGGTAAATTTTTTTTTTCAAACAAATAAGTATTCTGTCAATAAAGTAGACTGAGGAATCTCATAGCTCAATGCTCTAAATTGGTGTGCCATGCATTTTCCTAGTAGAAAGATAGATAGAAAAGAAGCCGGTGCCCATGAACATAGTATTCTTGATGACATCTTCAACAAGATCGCTGTTTCAAAGATGAATATATATGCCGTAACGTTAACTTCTCAGGGTTTGAAGTGAGGCCAGAAGACGGCCAAAGTTTTAAGGTCAAAGGTATCCCACTTCTGATAAGTCATTGATTAATTATTAGCGAGGAGCTTGCTTGCTGATTTTTCTTAGCATTTTTTTCAAGCTTTGTCAGAGACTAGACTTTTATGTTGCCGCGTGGATGGATTTTAACTTGCATTGACTGATAATAAGAAAGACTTTTGCACCACCTGACACCTTCCCCACACGTCACACCCTTCTCTGATTAGAATGGCCACTGGCTCGTTAGGCCGGCACTCATCAAGTTGACATCAAGGGTCATGACTTTACCAATCTTCTATATATTAATTGTTCAATATATAGTAGTGTAGGACCATAAAAAAAAAACTATCATCATCCCCCTGTAAAAAAATTCAAGGAGTCTTCTTCTACAGAGATAACAAGCAAAGGATGTCAGCATGAGAGATATATATTGGAAAATCAAAAAGAATAGCCAATGGCACGATTTCTATTTCAGCCTTTCTCTAAGAGTATTTAATTCTTTCCAAACCGTTGTCTGAAGGGAGCATTTAATTCTTTCTATTTCAGCGTTGCTTTAGGAGTACTTAATTCTTTCCAAACCCTTGTTTGAAGGGAGTTGAAGGTCCTGAATTTGACCCCATGAAGCAAGGGAATTTTAAACATGTCTGTCATTAATTCTCTCCAATTTAAGTCTCTAAATGTTAGATTTAATAACCATGTATAAGAGATAAAAATACTTAATTTCATATTAAATTACATACAAAAGTATATAAAATATCTATTAGCCATAATCTTAAGAGCATGATCATCTTCTCATGTATAGCATCGAGTCTTTTTTTTTTCTTTTTTTTACTTTTTATTGTCATTCAATGAGGCTAACAACTTAAGAAGCTCAAATAATCAAATGCTATAATTTTATACTATATATCTATATATAATGATCGCTAAGATAAATTCAATCCAATACTTTATGAATCATGAGCTTTGTTTGATCTTATGCTGCGTTTAAATTATTTTTTAATAATATTAAAAAAAATTGCAATCAATGGTACGTATGTCCCTATCACCCTTTAATTCATTGGTTTGTCTCGGACTTTGAAACATTGGAAATTGGAACCGGAGAAAAAAAGGTTTCGTTGCCAACAATTATACCAGACTTTGCGTGGCTTCATGTGAATCTTTGGAGTTTTTGACTCGAGAAAGGTGGAAGGTAGAGTCAGTGATATCGATTAGCGTTATATTACTTATTAAAACTGGACATTCCTTGTAAGATGGTTTGTCTCCCACGTGATGTTGGAGTTTAATATCGTTTGAAATTGTCCATTTTTTGGGAGAACAGATTGGTTATAGTTTCAAAATATTTAAACACTGTTGGACAGTCAAGCTTGAAGGCGATGAACAGTTGGTGTTTAAAAAATAATCACATTTACAGTGAGAAAAATCAATTGTAATTGTGAAAGCTTTAGGAGATTAGGAGAGACAATTGATGGGAAAACTTTAAGCTCAAATTATTTTACTTTGAATAGTGTATTATTGGTTGAAGTGTGGAGAAAAGAAACCAATAAGTGGATGGGGTTCCCTTGAGGACAGGGTTTGCCTTCCCTTTGAAGCTAATGGAAGATGACCCGGTCTCCAGATATCTCTAGATATAATGCATTCGAATAATCCTCCGAATTATTCCAAGCAAACTAATTAAATTGGAAAAGGACCGGACCTATTCAATTGTTCATCTTTTCCTTCTTGAATTTTACTTATAAACGGTTCACCATGCATGCTGTTGCATCTAGACCCATATAAGTCTCCACACTTTCATATCTTTTGGTTAATTCAACTACCCTGTTGGTAGCTAGCTGCCTCTCACCTACCACGCCTTAAGACATTTGATTCCTCCCATATTAATTGCAATGCCTTACTTTATTCAATTTGTCAACAAGCATGCAAATTTCCACTGCTCATTAATGCTTTTTTTTTTTGTGGCATAGTACTAATAAATGTTTTAAAAACCATCTCCTAAGATGGCAGTTTTGACAATTGTTTTCTCTAAAAATTAAAAAGAAAAAGATGTGCGCAACGCAAAGCAGCTTAAAAATCCACTTCAATCTCTCCATGTGGCCAATGCACATCTTAGACTAGCTAGCATGAAATTTTAAGGTAGTGATTTGGATCATGTTCTCAGATAGTGTAGATATTTACCATCTTTATTTAGACCCCTTGCTTATTAATTAGTCATCATAATATAAAAATAGTTTCTATACGTTTGCAATTGTCTTCTAAGGGATGAATGCCAACTATAGGACAAGTGTTCCTGGCGCCGTTCAACTGCAATGGTTAGACAAAGTAGACGAAATGTCCTTCATGGAATATGAGAAGAGGGAGGCCAGGGAAGAACACGAGAAACATACGTAATTAAACTCTAGTTTAAGAAGGACTGGGTTCAAAGTAAAGTTGTCAATTTCATTTCAAATTATGTTTCGTTTTAACTTATGAAACGAAATATTTCGATACTAGACTGTTTCGATGTTTCATTTCGGAATATATATATAATTTATTCACAATTAATATCTTCATAAATAATAATAACAACATAAAAATAAGAGTTTGAGTTTTTGAGAGGTACAACTGTGCAACTGAAAGAAGAAGAGTAGGGTAACTAGGATTTTTTTTTTTTTGACATTATATATATATATATATATTAAAATGGTCCTGAAAGGTTTAATAATTCATAAATTAATTATCAAATATATTTTATCGAAACGGCCGAAATATGCCAAAACGATCGAACTACGTCGAAACGGTCTGGCCGAAAAGCCTTTCGAAGTGAAACGTAGGGCTCATTTTTTCGGATAAGCCATCGAAACGAAACTTTTGGATCGAAACAGTCGAAATGAAATTGACAACTTTGATTCAAAGTGTAATATTATTCTAATGGTTATAAAACAAATAACCCAAGTGCTTGAGGCCATGGTCAGGTCAATACCATGAGCCATAAAGGTCCTTCGTCAATCCACGCAAATGAGGAAGAACCCACGATGCATCCTGCAAAGCCAATAGTGACCCTTTTTTTTTTTTCTGAAAGAGAGGAAAAAAGCCTAAAGTATTCTGTCACTGACTCTAATCCTTATTGTCCCTTGATGCAAGATCCTGACAGCAGGATGATCACAGGTCACCATTGGTCAGTCCTAATTCCTGGAAGCAGATCGAGAAGAACCGGTGGGGCCAAATACCCTGCAGTCTTTATGTTTTGGTCCGTATTCAAACATAGATCCAAAGCCGGTTTGTTGGCCACTGACGAGACCGAGAGGACCCAGCATCAAGGCGCTGTCCTGGCCTGGTCTTTTTGCTAGCTTTTCGACCTCCACTTTGCTCAGCTTTTCTTTGCTACATTCCAACCGAGATTTCCTCATCACCTGTTCATGGTGACCTGCTGGACGCACAGGCGCGCCCTTCCGTTCTATTTCGTCTCACTTCTTCTAATTAAATACAAGAAGGGGAAGCCGGCCACACCACCCTACAAATTAAGCACTGTAGGAAATATTATAACACTACTCGCATTCTTTTCCTTTCCTTCCTTCAAGGACACTTCCTCTCCGGTCCTCGCAAACTCTAAGCTTTTGTGGTTCTTCCGTGGGGTTTCCCGTCTTATAGGCAATCCAATTAGACCAGCTTCTCGAACACGTTAAGAGATGTTATGGACCTGGAATCTAGAATTAAATGCCATGGTGACGGGCCACCGCAGACCGATCGATGTCACTGTTTTTATCCCCATCAAGCAGTGAACGACGTTGGGGTCGGGCTCGATTTACTGGCCGCCGAGATTGGTGTTGGGGTGCTTTCCGCGTTCATTGACTTGGAAGCGTGCGTGTCTGGTATTCTCGCTACAGAGAGCAAGCACCATCTCAACTTAGGTTGGTGGTGGAGATTGGTTAATTGATGGAACTCGGAACCATTCTTGACTATTTTTAGGGTTGTTAATGGGCGAAAGCTAGGCTCAGTCCGATTGTAACACCAGCCCATATCTGAAAAAGACATAATACAGAGAAGACTTGTTGCATCGGGACGGTGCAACTTATGCGCATTAGCCTCGGTGATTAACATGCGCCTCATGCGCATACACGTGCTAAAGAAAGAAAGAATGTGTGCGTATGCTGCGTACGCCAATGATCAGGTGTGATGCAGCGCTTGCTGGACCGCCTCCAGTGATGAAGATTGGTTGATTGATGGAACTCGGAAGCATTCTTGACTATTTTAGGGTTGATAATGGGCGAAAGCTAGGCTCCAGTCCGGACCCAGTCCGATTGTAACACCAGTCCACATCTGAAAAAGACATAATACAGAGAAGACTTGTTGCATCGGGGCGGTGCAACGTATGCGCATTAGCCTCGGTGATTGACATGCGCCTCATGCGCATACACGTGCTAAAGCAAGAAAGAACGTGCATGCACATGTGGCGTACGCCAAACAAAACTTTTCCTACATTTCTCATGGGAAAGTCTGGCATCGGTTTTAACAAAGATTCATCTGCATTGGTACAGGATCAAACTGAAGTGGGTAGTTTGGCATGGTACAAATTTAATAGCTCTATATGATCGAAAGTATTATGAAGTAATTCGGCTTCTGTACTTAATCGAACCATGAAAGAGCATAGATTATGGTTGGTTCGGTATGATCCAACCATCCTATTTGTAAAGCCAAAAATAAGGCCACCAGATCCGTCCGCTTTCAATGTCACCGATGGTTCCATTGTACTTGCGCAAGTCTGTTGTCTCTCACTGAAATATCTGCAGATATGCTTTCTTTGTAAGTATGTTGTCTCCTACTAAAATATATATAGCTGTGATTTCTTTGTAACCGAAGATGTCACCTAACAAGAAGCCATGCAACCTAAATGAATAGAGGGCATGATATCATATATACTTGCAAGAAATAATGGGTTATTGAGGAATTTTTAGGTAAATTTTCAATTAAAACTGGGTCATGTTGACACCTTTGTGTCATTTTTATTTCCTAATATATAGAAATATTCTAATCATTAAGGTGAGATGAATTGTTCAAGTCAAAAAAAAAAAAAAAATTGATGATGATACAAGACCATTGCTGAATGTTAGAAAATCATAATTAGTACGGTGAGTGAAGGGAAATGTGTTTGATGTGCTTGTGACTATGGGTTAGCAATTTGGATCTACTAGTAACTGATGCTGAATTTGGATAAAGCCCAGGCGTCACGGAGAGGTTCTTTTCAAGGAATTCATCAAAGGAGAGGACAATATCTAGCTTTAAACCTCACCAATTCCACTCAAAATATTATGCCCTTTATCACATACAAATAGAAAAAGTTGAATTCTAGCTTAAGCCTCAGTCATTGCTGTTGCTAATACTGTACTCTCTATCACATCTAAACTAGGAGAAAAGCTATGCCAATTTCTCATCTAGTCGTACCTGGGAACCAGCAGGCTAAATTTAAAAGGTTTTCTCTAAAGAACTGAGCTTAAGATTAACTTTCATGGAGACCACCATTACTTGGGACTTGTTTGGGTATTCGTATGGGACTATCTACAGAAGTGCGGCCTGTTGGGCGACCCAAGATTATTTAATAAGTACCCACACAAGGCCCAGCACATAGTCTTCCAAAGGCCCGTCTTGACTCCCGACTTGTGGGCCTATCGCTTTGCTGCAAGAGAAAAAGAGAAAGGCCCCTAGAGTTGCTGTTTCTTCCCCCTTCCACAGGATTTGGGCTGGAGAGGTTCTACATTACCACATATGTCTTTAGAAATCGCACATAAAAACTGTGACATCATAAGAGTTTTCGCATGACTCGGAAAATGCATGAGTATTTTGAACACCCGCAGACTGCTTGTAAGAGTGGTAGACAAAAGGATAGCTCCAAATGATAATCTATAGAAAAAAAAAAAAAGATCCATCACTTTATTTTTCTAAAGAAAAAGGATAAGCAAGGTGCATCGAAATTCATTGAGATATCAACCTAGTTTATTAGTATCAATCCCCCCATTGGCTTTACTAATTAAACTAGTTTGCATCATTAGATTCATTCTGTTATACACATTAATGATGATTACTTGAATAATGACTATTATTAGAATGTAATCTTGTTATAAAGGTATATATTATATAATAGAATAATTTCTATTATTTGCATTTGTATGGTTTTTTCTAATTTTTAAAAACTAGTTTTTAAAATCATTTTATTCCACCCATATCTCTCTTTTATTAAATAGATTTTTATAACAATATTGGCACTTTTCACTTACCTCTTAGCTTTATTTGTTCCATTTATTTTTGTTTGCTTATATTCTCTTGCATGATTTGAGATTGTTACTTACAATTTTTTTTTATGTTTGCATATGTGCTTTTTAAATGGCTGTTAGGAGTTGCGTGAGTATAACCAAATGCAACTTGAATTGCAAGTGTGTTCTAATTTATTTATTTAGATGTTTGGCAACTTAAATTATATAATAAATTTAATTTCTTGCTAGGCTGTTTTTACAATAAAACCTATCTTGTAGTAAACTGATTTATAGTTAAATAGCTATAAAACTACTTTAGTAATTAATTTATTTAAAAAAATTCTCTTTATTTCATCCCAATCAAAGCTTTAACATCTTATCTCATGTCGCATCCCTATATCTCAACCTCATCTCCTGTCAAATCTTTTGATTGTCTATTATTGAACTTTTATTGGACCTCTCTTTGGCCTCTCTCACTCCTCCCTTTTCCTCTCCTTTGTCTATTACTTTCAAGTTCCTTCTTATCATTACTCTCATTATTGTTGCCATCTATAGAAGGCTAATTGCCACCCTTTTCTCTTTGAACCTCAAGGCAATAAGTCTATCCTCTTTGACCTTCTCCCTTATCATCACCTTTAATACTGTCATCCACTGCTATAATCTCTAATCTCACATCTGCTTTCTCTATTTTGAACTTTACCACAATAGTTATCTCATCGTCAACATTTTCTACCACCTCATTAACTACCACATCCCACCCTCCCGTTCACCCCTTATCTTTTACCTATAGTTCAATTTACACTATCTGCTTTAGATAGCCATCCTTGACCACTTTGGCTTCATCTTTATGCCGCCTTACATCACTTTTGGCCATTTGCATTGCCTCTCTTCTTTCTTTTCATTCTCTTGAAAGTTTGCATTGCCCACATCTAAATTATTACCATTGATTGCTTTAACATATGTAGACCATCTTTACTCAAAATATTGAGTATTCTAACCATAAAATATTTATTAAAAACCTTTCTTTCCTCACAACTCTTATCTAAAGATAAAAATTGAATTTAAGATTTTTTTTCTCAACTATTTTCCAAAGATAAGAATTGGGCTTTCTTGTAAGTTAGCATAACTAGGATTATAATATAATTTGAATAGTAATGCAACTTAAACGCTAACATTCTTATAAAGATGGCATTAACTATTATTGTAATATCTTTACTGCTAATTATTATATTTTTTAACACATCCTATATATATATATATATATATATAAGCTAAAGTTAGCTATATAAATTTTAAAATCATTTTATTTTTAAAATTTTAAAATTTATAAAAATTAATATATATATATATATACACACGTGCGTGCCGCACACATACAAACACATCTCATGAGGCTAAGCTGACCTGTCATCATCATAACTAATTATTGTGGGCATTATAATTTAGAGCCTTCGGTGCTAAGCAAGGCTATATCCTTCCCCATCTAACGTTACTCTCGCTGCGCAAAATCAGAGCCGTCAACATGCGCCCACTCAAAATGGTTGACGGTGCAGAGACGTTTCCCGGCCCGGCCCCGAAGAGCTGTGGCATCGGTGGGCTGGGGAAACGAGTCGACTCTTTTCTGCGTCAAAGTGACCGTTGGAAGAGCGCTTTCCAGAATTCAAACCCCCCACGCGCTTCCGCTGCGGGGCGAGTAAACGTCCCGAACAACGAGGATTAAATTATTCAGCGAAGAAACATGTTGCATGCCGAGCCGGCCCCACTCGGCGAGCGCCGTGGAATCCTAGAAGAAGAATCGGAGAAGAGAGCATATACTCGGCTCCCTCGCATTCCATTCCCATTAAAATACCTTCTTCGACCGTTGTTCTGTCCACGAGAGCGCTGGGTGCTGCTTGGTTCTCAACGTTTGTTCTGACTTTCTCGATCAGTCTCTCTCTTTGATCAACGGAAGAAGAATGATGAAGAGAAGAGCAGGGGAGGAAGAAGGAGGAGGGGAGGCAGAAGGTGTGGGTGTGATCGCTAAGAGCACGGTAGAAGAGAAGAGAGAAGAAGCGAACAAGGGAGAGGAAGCGGCAGAGGTGGAGGGGCATCCATACGACTTCCATGTGTCGGGTCCTCGCAACCTTGCCTCTCCCAACTGGAGAGATCTCATCCGTTCCAGCTGGTTCGTCTCTCTGCTCACCGCAAACATAGATTTCTCTTCTTTTATTTGGATTCTATTAAGTGGGTTCTCTGTTTCAAAAGATTTGTTACAAAAGAGCCTCGTGGTTGCTGGGAAAGTGTGGGAAAGGGAATGATAACAGGGGTATGGAAGGAATTGGTGCGCATTCCTCTGATATTTATCCACATCACTTTTCTCTTCCTTTCCCTTCCCTTTTCTAGCAATAAAAATAGAATTTTTTTCCTGAAGGAGTGCTGACTGAAGTCTTATAGAAAATTTACGTCAGTCTCTTCAGGAATCATACAGAGGAGAGAACAGAGGACCGGAAGTTTTGGGGGGTCTGTAGCGCATTAGTTAGAATGGATGTCCCCTCCTTGGTTGGTTCTGATTGTCAAATATAGTTGCAATAAGGAACTGGATTTTGCTCCTATGACCGCTAGCTGGGATCTCTGGGCTTTTCTCTTTTTTTTCCACTAGCTTTTCTGCAGTTTTTCTTAACATTACAAAGCTTTCCAAGAAATAATATGCAATATCTTATTACAAATTTAAGCTTTATCCAGTAATGCTCTCTTTGTTTTTAATTCTAATGTCTTGACTTCTTCGGGGCCTCAAAATCCAGTGAAGGACAATGTACTCTAACTCTAGCGCTTGCCCATTTGTTTTACCAGGAGGGATCCAAATTACAAGAGAATGGTGATAGCGTGCTTCATACAGGCAGTGTACCTGCTGGAACTAGACAGACAGGATAAAAGGACCGAGGAAAACGGTCTGGCTCCGAAATGGTGGAAGCCCTTCAAGTATAAGCTGGCACAGACTCTAGTAGATGAGAGGGATGGCTCCATCTATGGCGCAATCCTAGAATGGGACCGCTCTGCCGCTCTATCCGATTTCATACTGATGAGACCGAGCGGTGCTCCCAGGGCTGTCCTGGCTCTCAGGGGCACACTACTGAAGAGCCTGACAATTAGGAGAGATTTAGAGGATGATCTCCGCTTCTTTGCTTGGGAAAGCTTGAAGGGTTCCGTTAGGTTCGGCGGAGCTTTAGAAGCGCTGAAATCGGTGGTCGACAGGTTTGGCAGCAGCAACGTGAGCATAGGTGGGCACTCCTTGGGTGCTGGCTTTGCTCTCCAAGTGGGCAAAGCACTGGCAAAGCAAGGGGTGTTTGTGGAATGCCATCTCTTTAACCCACCCTCAGTTTCCCTTGCCATGAGTCTGAGAATTATTGGGGAGAAAGCTGGATCCGTCTGGAAGAGACTCAGAGCTGCTGCAATGCCACTGGCCGGCGAGGCCGCGCTCGAAAGTGAGGAGGAGGAGGCAAAGGATTCTAAACCTGGACAGAAGAGACTCTGTACAGAGGCCAAGAAATGGGTGCCACATTTGTATGTGAACAATAGCGACTACATCTGCTGTTATTATACTGATCGTGCCGAGGCTGCTGCAGAGGTGACTCCAGACAAGTCGAGGATGAAGGAGGACATCGGAGCTGCGGCGGCGAAGCTGTTTGTGATGTCCAAGGGCCCTCAGAAGTTTCTTGAAGCCCATGGGCTGCAGCAATGGTGGTCAGACGACATGGAACTCCAAGTGGCTCTGAATCAAAGCAAACTTATTAACAGGCAGCTAAGGTCACTATATACGGTCCCACCACCGCCAGCTTCAAGTTAAGTCCTAATAAAAAACCTTTGTAATATTCTGTTTTCCTTTGGGGTCCCTTCACATCTCTGTTCTTCCTTCCCGTTCTTTGATTTGCTTGTCTTCTTGAGTATTAGGCAAGATCATCGACTTTCTTTGCTTCTCCTTGCATAAGAAGGGCTGTTCACTAGGTAGGTAAATTACTTGCCGCTTGAATGTTGTGACATTGTGGGAGCTGAAGCTTTGAATTCAAATTGTATAAATTGGGAAAGCCCCTCGTCTTGCATGTGGATCTGGAAGAAAATATAAGTAGGAAAAGTTTTTGTACACTGCCTTCTATGTGGCAAGTCCTACATGGGCACCGTCCTCTTTATTGGTCCACATGAGTCCTACATGACTTGATACAATGGGGCAAGAATATTATCTTAAATTTTGATATAACGTGTTCAGTTTTTTTTAAAATTTATGTACAGGCTATCGTGCTCGTTACAATATGTTGTAATTTTTTTTTTGACTTTTTGAATAGGTATCTTATTTTTATAACTATGGTGTCATAAGTTTACAATTAATATGTCATCGCATTAATACATGCTCAGCTTTTTTTAAAAATTTATGTATAAACACAATTTCTAAATGGGGGGTATCATAATTTTATAACTACGGTAATGTCGTATTTTTTTTTTTTGACTTTCTTAATGGGTGTCTTAATTTTATAAACTAGTGTCATAAGTTTACAACTAGAGTCTCATCTTAAATTTTTATGTGACGTGCATTAAAACTCGTTCAGCTTTTAAAAAAAAAATAAAAATAATGTATAAACACATTTTTTGAATGAGTATCGTAATTTTATAGCTACGGTGTCATAAATTTACAATTGAAGTATCGTAATTTTTTTTTGGCTTTCTAAATGGGCATCATAATTTTTTTCGTCGGAATGTCGTAAAGCTGTCTTAACATTTTTTAATAGGTATCGTACGTATGTGGACCAATAAAAAGGAGCAGTGCAATAGAACTTGTTGCACCGAATGCGATGTACAAATCTTTTCAAATATAAGTAAAATAGAAAGCAAAATCCGTTATAGTTTGAGGCCCACCAACTTATTAAATCCTTGATCAAAGCTCGTGCAGGATGGAGTGAACTCAGGGACGGAGCTATAGACAATGTAAATCTCAAAGGGTCATAATCTAAAATAATACTTCTGATAGAGCAATTTAATGACAACGATCTTTCTGAAAACTTCGGTCATATTTGATCGCTCTCCTCCAACAGAAATTACATAAAAATTACTCATTTTTATTTTATTTTTTTCTTTTTAATGGTTGAATGGCCTTATGTACAAACTTATCATTCAATATTTTTCTGATGCTTCGAGTTGATTTAGTTTTAAGAATGTATTGAAATTTGGTCATGTGGAAATGAAAGAATTCGGGCTCCCATCGTTGTTTTTTTTTTTTTTTTTTGGTGGAAGCACACCTTAGTAGAGATTGTTGGCTCAATGGTCATAAGTTTTGTGGTGATAGGTTATGCCACTAAAACAGCGAGGAGCACTAGAACAAGCGTTCCAAAGGATGCCACCAATGACTACACATGTAGAAATGAAAGAATTCGAGCTCCCATCGGGTTTTTTTTTTTATTTTTTGTGGAAGCGTCTTAGAACCTTAGGTAGAGATGGTTGGCTTAATGGGTCATAGGTTTTGTGGTGATAGGTTATGCCACTAAAACAGCGAGGAACACTGTAAGTATCGTTCCAAAGGATGCCACCAATGACTACAAGATCCTTACGGAAGCGAGCGACTCCACTGGATCCCACCCAGAAATTCCAATGAACAAGCTTGAGCCAAATCTTTTAAAAGATTAACGTGGACTACTTGACACAGCCACACCAACATCAATTTTGAAAAGCAGAGCCAATTCAAGAGTGATAAAAATCCTTGACTCTTCCTTCAAAAAAAGGGAACATATAATCCTTGATGCTCGTTGTATCAATGCATCTGTTTAAATGAACCAGCATCCATCCAGCACACGGTGCAAGCGATCGATCCAGTTTGGATCAAACAGTAAGTTATTTCTGATTGAGATTTCTAATTGACATCCTTTTATTTTTAAATTTGTCATTGGTCTATGCTTTCTATCGCTGCAATTGTCTACTAATAGATAACACAAACACACGATCATGATGTGCCGTTGCAAAACATCGTTTAAATATCTCCATTAGGCTTTGCCATCAACTTTTGAATTTTTTTTTTATTTTTTTTTGCCCTTTTTCTTTTGTCCTTTTTGCACTAAAGAAACCCCGCAATTATATAGTAGCTTCATCTGAACACTCTTAGATCTTATGTTCTGCTTTGAGATGATCAAGGCCCTGACAGCAAACCAATAACAACTCCAAGATTCGAACAGTCATAAAAAACCCTAGCAACCATCGCTAGGATAGCATATGAGCGGAACAAAACCAACATCCACATCCATTAAGGTGCAATAAGCAAGCGGTAGTAACTTCTACCACTATCTGTAGTGTTCTTTACTTCTTTGATTCCTGCTTGAAGCTCACGCATAGCTACCCAAAAATACTGCTCATTAACATCATCATGTCCAAAATATTGAAATTACGAGTAACATGATATTCATTGAGGGGTTTCTTTGAATTAAAGTTTTATTTCATGTACCATAAGCAGAACATTAGCATGAACAAATAATACAATGACAAATCAAAATCCCCTGGCTTATTGGGGAACCTATGATCACATGTGTCAATACAGAAAATCAAAGTTACTCATCAGCATTGTGGATGACCACCCAAGAAAAAGATTCAGCAGTTCTTGCTTACCTAGATCTAAAAAGGAAAAGATTAAAAAAAAATTGCAGCTATGGGATTAAGAAAGTTGTAAGTAATACTTGCTGTCCCAACCATCATACTGTTAGCTACTCACCTTGTCAACTGTGAGTGCACACATGCATGCACGCATGAAGGGGGAGAAAAAGAGAGTAGCATGGCCACAATGCCATAGGGCTAATGTATTTGCTGTAGGACAGAGAACCTACAACAGATGTGTCTTTTCCCTCGACAGATCAGACACTTCAACAACATATAGCTACGCAAGCATCAAGGTGGGGCCTGAGCATTCATCAAGTCCAGGCAAAAGCAAAAAAATAGCTAGCTAGGAAACAACAAAACATGTTCCACTCCAAAAGCAATGCCCCCCTAAGAGACCTCTTTTTACTTCCCAGTAAAGCCATAAGGGGCTATTTGACAGCCTAACTCCTCAAATCATTTTGCTTGCAGCTGCACCATCAACTTAGAGCTGGCAGGTCCTTTTTCCTTAGCATATCTCATCACTCATCACTATTATAAATGAACTACTGCATCCCTGCCCTAAGAAGCTCAATATTTCTCCATTAAATCCTGCTATTCTAGAAGTTTTCTGAAACCCAGTTAGCCAATGGAGTGCCTCAGGCTGGTTATGGTCTTCAGCATCTTCGGTATGGCCTTCCTCAATTCTGGAGCTGCCACCGCAACTGAAGTGTTGGATAGCATCGCCCCATTGCCTCTGATGGTAAGTGGCACTACTGGTTGGGCTAGTATGTGTGTACCAGCCATGCTTGCAGCCATGGCTCCTCTGCTTGCATGGTTGCTATGAGTCTTTCGCCAACTCTAGATGCTGCTTCCTTCATATTCTGGTGCAAATGGTTCCTTTTTCAAAAAATGCTAGTAAATGTAATAAATATGTAAAGGGCATGGCTGAATTTTCAGTTTTTTGTTGTGAATGCATACGTTGCTTTAGTTGAACATGGAATATAATCAAGATTATGATAATACACTAAGATAGCAGATCACATAGAACATAGCTCACAGGACAGTGATATTAAGACACAAGGCGACATGGATGGGAATATGTGGCCGATGAAACTGGAACTTCCTAGAATAGAAACTTTGTTTACTAAACTATTTCTAGAAAATCCTCTTGAGTTCAACTGCTGTAATCTCAAGAGTAAAGAGCCCCCCCTGCGTCTTATATAACAGAGAGAGAGAGAGAGAGAGAGAGAGAGAGAGAGAAGAAAAGAAAGCTAAATATGAAAAACAAAACACCGTACTTAGATTGTGAAGTCTTGAATGGGTGGAATCCACAGCCGGTTCAGCATTCACTGATGCCAAAAAGACATCTCTAAGACTGGTGGTGATGTACAGGCTTTGACTGTGTGAAGAATGTAGCAAGCAATGCTGCTATTTTTGAAGCAGATGAAATTTATTATTCAATAATGCATTACCACATCAACAGGCAACTGCTTGGACATTACTGATTCGCTGACACAGTAAAATTGATGAATGTCCAAGAAAGGTTCATCAAGCTAAAAATGATGATAGTGCATGCTAAGACAGAGAAAAAATATCCATCAACACTCTGAGAGACAAAGAACAGTAAAGCCTCTGCGCTGTGAGAGAGAGAAAAATGTTTTGATGATTAAATCATAATAAAACAAAATATCATGCTATGTAAACCATCGTTTTTGACATCTACTTGATGATTAGGTTAAAGGCCATTAAAATTACATGAATTTTGATTTTTAGATATTTTTTATAGTGTAGATCATGCCGGACAATTTGGAACTTGAATTTGAATAGTTTATCATTCATTTTGAAGATTAAAGGACCATATCAGCTATCCTCTCAAGAAGATATTAATATTATTCATTTTGCAGATTCCATATCATTTCCAAAATTTGGACAAAAGTGCCCCTATCCCTTCTAGGTTCAATTTTTTTTTTTTGCCTTGTCATGTTGGTATGTTGAAAAGTTGCACAAGTTTCCAATAAATTTTATACAAGTTTATAACAAGGTTTGCACAAATTTCTAAAGGATAGAATAATAATTAGTTTATAAAATCTATCAATAATGAACATATAGATAAATCACTAATATTGCAACTTATTAGAGCATAATAAACAAGTTCAAGCCATATTGACAAGCTTACATTAGGTTCATATAAGCTTTCTATTACAATAAATATTATTAGTTATTCATAACTTTGGAAATTCCATTTAGAACTTGTGCAATCTAGACCATCGTAGCTCATTCGTGAGGTTCCCTTAGCTCTTCCAAGTTTGAATTTTTGCCTAGCCATCTTGGCATGTGGAAAACTTGCGTGAGCTTTTAATACCTTCTACACAAGTTTTGAACAGGGTTAACATAAAGGATAGAATTCAAAAATAAAATTCATCAATGAAAAATATATGGAATAAACAACTAGTATAACAACTTGCTAAAGCACAATAAATGAGTATAAAGATAATATATTGACAAACTTGCATAAGATCCATGTAAGTTTCTATTATACTAGCTATATTCTGAAATCAGCTACTCGCAATTTTGTAAAAGTTCTGGTCAGAACTTGTGCATCTTAAACTAGCATTATGGGTTGGTAAGCTAGCATAGAAGGGTCAAAGGCAACTCTATCCTAAAGCCAACAAATCGTACAAATCCACAAAAATGGAAAAACAACATCAAATTTGCATATTAAAAACAAGTGATTATATTTTTCTTGCAAAATCCTCTAATATCATAAGGTGAGAGTTGCCATCATAGTGAGCTACCATAATGAAAGGTGTACAAGAAATGAGTAGCACAAACAAGATATACAATCATGAACTATAGGTCATAGATCACTTCCATCAACTACATGTCTCATGCATGCTTTTTGACTCTCCTAGATTAGCATAAATAATCTAAGGAAGCAATAATTCCATTATTTGAAATGGGTCGTTTAACTTTCCCTCTTTTTGTTGAAAAAGGGGGAACATCCCATAAAAAAATATTTACAGATCAAAGAAAAAAGATTAAGAATGTCGCAAGGCAACCACATCATGTCTCACAAGACATCATTAGTTTTGTTTAAGAGCACTAAACAGATCCTCTAATGAATGTTTTGGAGCTTCAATGTGAGAAACAATATCCACCACCTTGTAGAAAGAATCTTGTCAGAACAATGCTTCAGCATCAACTTCAACAACTTGATCTCCAAATAATGGAATCTTCATAAAGAATATCCCACAAAGCATGGTAAAGAAAGAACAGACCAACAAATAAAAAGAAGAAAACAAACACTTAAGTATACACATAAAATTGAAAGGCCAAATATGAACATGATAAACTCCAATTCTATGACTATATTTCCAGTTGGGGTATCATTTCTTAACCCTCCAGGCCTTCTAATATTATAATTTATACCAGACTTCCTAATTACTCTGCCCACAACTTTGCTATCAAAGTCCGAACACATTCAGAACCAAGGTTTTACATCTCTATGGGATAGGGATGTCTTAGTTTCTTTATAGAATGAGATGCTCTGCCATTCCTCCCTATCCTGATGGACATCATGGACATCCTGGTAAACATCCTGATAGGTGTCTCCTCCCTTTCATTATTTCTTTATTTCTTTTTTACTTTGTTTTTCTTTTCTTTCTTCCATTTCTTCTTTCCTTTCTTTTTTTCCTTTTTCCTTTTTTTCTCCTTTCTCTCTGTATTTCTCCAGTCATTTATTTATTTTTTTTTTTTACTTCTTTCCTTCCTTTATTTTCTTTTCTTTCTCCCTTTCTTTATTCTCTCCTTTTTTTTCTCTCTTCTTTCCTTCTTTTTTTTTTTCTCCTTCTTTCCTTCCTTCCTTTCTTTCTTTCTGTTTCTTCTTTCCCCACATGGATGGGTTTCAATGTCTCACCTCCATTCCAGTCCTACTATCCTGCTGGAATTTAAAACCTTATTTAGAACTAAGAAAGTTGGATTACATACTTGGCCTATCATGGCTCCATTCACTAAAATGGAGCTAATAAGAACAATTTTGTCATGCTTTTACCAGGTTCACCATGCCAAAGTTGTCTACTTGCAATATCAATAATTTCCAATTATTGAAGACTAAATCAAATATATGAAGATAATGTCAGAAAAACAGCACAAAGTAGAATTTACAAATTTGCTAAAAACTGAAATGCAAAATTGTGGTACTAAAAGCAAAAAAGCTCAGAAGAATAAACCAATAAAAAATGACAAGCTTAATCATATCCTTGTGAAAAGAGATAAATCACATCTTTTATGCAGATTTAAGGTTCTGATGAAGAGCAGACTTGATTGTGCTCGATTAGTTATGTGAATAAATGTACTCAATAAACAAATACTAGGAAAAAAAAAAAGAACCAACCAGATAAAAGGTCTTGACCATGGTCCACGAAACCGCATTGCTGGCAGAAAAATAAGACAAGACATCAGAAAAACAAAAAGGCAAGAAAGCAGATCTGACTTTCATATAACTATAATAATAATTATTATTATTTTAATACTACCGCCTAAGAGTCTGGCTTAACAACCTCATACTAGGCACTATGTAGCCTTACCACATATTGCAATAGCCTTTTAGAAGAGTTGTCAATTGCTACAACTTGATTTTGAAGAAGTTTCTAGGCCTAGGAAAAACAACTATAGGAATGTCATTGCTAATATATTGACATTGCAGCCAAACCATGATTCAAGAAAGCATGCCAGATGGCATATCTAAGTTCATGGGCGGCTCTTGGATTCCATACCCAGAAATGCATTTGAATGATTTTAATTTGGATCTTGTAAATTTCAGCACTGACTCTTTTGAAGATAAAATGAGAGAAAATCGATTACAATGGTTTGGACATATACAACGAAGACCTTTAAATCCTCTAGTTAGAAAGAGTGATCTTTTAATAATCCATGGTAAAGATAGAGGTAGAAGTAGACCTAAACTAACATACAACTCAACTCAACTCATCTAAGGATCAGCTACATGAATCTGCTTCCTCCACTCTGCTCTATTCAGAACTCTGCAGTTAAGTGTGCTTGGGTGAGAGTAGTACTAGGATGGGAGGCCTAAACTAACATGAACAAAATAATTAAAAAAGATATAACTATTTATAATTTGAATATTGACTTGGTCCTGAATAGAGCATAGTGGAGGAAGCAGATTCATGTAGCCAACCCCATGTAGTTAGGAAAAGGCTTAGATGAGTTGAGAAATTTTAGCACTGATTCAGTACTTGTGGTGCATTCAAATTATGAGGATTTTCCGAAATCTATCCCCTAAATATATTAAAGCAGAGAAGAGAAGGCCAACCTAACAAGCTAGCCTGCCTCTCCCATCAAGCATTCTCCTCTCTTATAAAAGTTTCTACATTTGCTCTCTTCCGAGGAATAATTTAAATAAGGTGAAGCCAATAATCAAAATATGCTTTTTTTATTAGACTAACCAATGCTTCCAATAACCTTTAGGCATCTGATTACCAATTTAACTCCATTATGTAAATCCTTGACCCTAAGTGGTCATCACCTTGTTCTTTTTTTTCTTCTCCTTTTTCTTCCCTCTTTTTATCAATTTCTTTATACCTTACTTTAAACATCCACCTTCCATACTCATCTAAACTAACAAATCACTCATAGCAGTGGTCTCCCTTCCTTTCTTGATTCATCTAAGTCAAATCCCATCCAAATAGTCTACTTACTAATTTAAATTATTTTATTTTCTTCATTCCTCTTTCTCATATCCTTCATCTTTCTCCCTTGTTTGTTTATCTTTTAATGGTTTGTGATGAGGCTGATGGAGCAACACCCAATCAACAGTGATGATCACACTTCCAGATGAACTCCAGTCGGCCACTCGGATAGGACCTTTAGTTGGCCAATCGGGTAGGACCTCCAGTCGGCTACCCAGATAAAATCCTTTATGGGGCCCACATGTACAACCCTTTCTGCCCACAATGGTTTGTACGATTCTCTCACGATCCTGAATCTCAACGGAGATATTCCCTTCACTATGGACATGGGAGGCAAATTCTGCCAACTCTGCAACGGTCGTCCAGGCTCGGCAAATCCTGCCAATTGTGCTAGGTCATGCGGAAAGCAAATCCCGCCAATTCAGTTACGGCCACCCTGGCCCCGTAATGCACGCTCTGGCATTCAATTATGCCGCGAGCTCCACGAACTTCTATAAATGGATAAGAGGGATCTTCGACTAGGTAAGAGATATACATGCTCACACAGAGCGTCTTTTTCTAAGATTCTCAAGCTTTCCTTCAAGCTTACGGTTGTTATCCAAAGCACTGACTTGAGCATCAAAGTGTCCCGCTGGAATCCCCAGCCCAGAGACTTCTTGCAGGATTTTCGATCGAGCGAAGCCTATCGAAAGATATTAGTCAACCGAAAAGGTAATCGGATGCTCGTCGGCAGTCGAGAGGATGTCTTGGCAACAACATATTGGCGCGCCAGATGGGAAAAAAAAATGGATCAACGATACTAGCTTGCAGATCATCCCTTTTAAACCAAAGATAATGATGAGACATGCTCAAGAGGCCTCCACCAGCCGCATGGGAGAGCCCTCATAGTGAGTTGAGCAGTAAGAGGCCAACTCTGCAATGGCCGCCCCCAGGCCCAGGAAGTCCTAGCAATTCTGCTAGGCCACGCGAGGAGCAAATCCCGCTAACTCAGTTATGGCCACCCTAGCCCCGTAATGCACGCTTTGGCATTTAGTTACGCCATGAGCTGCGCTCTAGCATTCAGTTACGCCGCGAGTTCTACGAACTTCCATAAATGGATAAGAGGGACCTTCGATCAAGTAAGAGACATATACACGTTCACACTGAGTGTCTTTCTCTAAGACTCAAACTTTCCTTCAAACTTACAGCTGTTGCCTAGAGCACTGACTTGAGCGTTGGAGTATCTTCCGCCGAAATCCCTGGCCCAGGGACTTCTTCCAGGGTTCCCGATCAAGCGAAGCCTATCAAAAGATCCTTGGTCAACCAGAGAAGGCGATCGAACGCTCATCAATAGTCAAGGGGGTATCTTTGCAGCAACAGATTGCAACCACAAGATTTTCAATATAAAAATGTTATGTTAGATTGTTTCACTTGAAAGAATATTGGAAATTTTTTCTAGTCCAATGTATCACTATCTCTTATTTCTTCTTATTTGCTCCAAAGACACAAGCACACACTTTATGTCGTAATCTTTCACTAATATGATTATATTATTTCATCTTTTCCATGGCAAGTCTCCTTGCTCTTCCTATCAAATATTCTCAGCAAACCTGTCTGTGCCAAACTTTCTCCTGCTAATTTCATCCCTTGAAAGAGTCCGGTTTATCATTCTATTGTGGTCAAACGATCATAAGCCTTATTGATGAATCCAGTCCTATGCCACTAAGTTTTATAACCACAAGGACAATAAGCTTAGTGACACCAAATATCTTAAGATGAGAAGGCATACAGCCTTCTTGTTAAGCTTGATGCTGTGTATGTTGTGTGCTAAACATGCATCAGTTGAATGATATCTTGTCCTTCCTTCATTTTCTACCCCTTGATCTTCTGGCTCATAGTGTAAGCTCAACAAGCCTGATTTCATTCATTCAAGTGAAAAACAAGACAAAGGAGTCCAGAGGTCATGGGGGCAATTCAGGTCATGGTCTTCAAGAAAACCAACATGAAGAAGGACAAAGCATTCTCTTGCAATTCTCACCCTAATTTTTAACAATTCTCTTACAGGCCTGCAAAACTTCAGCAGGGTTGTAATGGTAGAATCATGTATTAGCTCACTTTAGATAAGAGGTCCAACAGACACATGATATAGCAATAATGGACTCACAAGAAACAACAAAATAGCAGCTTCACTCACAAATTTGAGAACACGTTAATTTATTCTATTGACACAAAAGGTTGGAGTGCAAACAGTGGGACAATGACTCATGTGATAGGAAATGATGGTAAGTTTACTTTTCTTCATCGACAGAATAGAAAGGCATGATTATCAATCAAGATGGGCTTCCGTCACTCATGGTGGAACAGCCTCAATTTTTTCAATTGTCCATTACATCTTCCTCAATCTTCTCATAATTTAGTCCCCGAATTTGCAAACTTTATGACATGCAACAATACCTACAGTATTTACAGGTTTAATTTAAGTAATCTGCTATTTCTATTATTAAATAATTGAAATGTTATTATGAACAGAATCCTCTGGCATAGTGATTTCTATGTACAATCATGGATCAAAAGAGTTACCTTTCCCAAAAAAATTTTAACATCTCATACATCAAATGTGCCCAGATATCCTTGCAAGTTATAAAATTTGAGTTTGTCTGGTCCTATTCATCAACTACAAGAAGGCCCGTATCTCTCATCTCATATTAACATTAAAAAGGCAACACAAATTGATAAAGCGTTGACAAAATGATGTTGATACGTGCAGGTATTGGCTGAACCCAGTTTATTTTGACTGAAAATAATTGAAATCACCCAAACAGCCAAATCTGATAAAGCGCGAGAATGCTCTAAAACTAGGGTTGGTCCCAGGATAGTTATGAGCGAAACTGATCGCGCTATACTCTCATTGAAACTTGGAACTAAAAACTTTACCCTATTCCTGAAGGGTAGTTCTCAATATTTCTTTGATAAGATCGGGTTGGTACTTCCTCCCGTCATCCAAAAGTCGTGTTTTTTGCATTTATTTATATTAATCTCTACCAGTATCGATGTTTTGCACACCATCTCATGAACATTATAGAAGGAAATAGATAGTGAAGCTTAAAAAACAGTGAAGAGTGAACTGACCTTCCACGGAGCAAAGATCTCCCGCGAAGGCCGAAACCCCGTGGCGCAAATCACTGCCTCCGCATCACCGATAGCTTCAACCAACCTGCCCGAGCCCACTCAATACAGAATCAGATATTTCTCATGAATGTGAAGCAGCCAAAACTTTCATCAAGGATTGGATTTACGAAACCAAAGACGAGCTCGGAAAGATTGATAGCTTTAGACTCACGATCTGTACCTTGGGATCCTTGGGAAGGAAGCTTCTCGCCTTGTCCGCATCAAGAGCACCGGTCCGCACTTCAAGCCCACTTCGAAAGAAGCCACTCGACGATCCTCTGCCTGGTTTCACCGTTAGACCTGCGAATTCTTGATTCTTGCTCCATCCGCAGCTGGTCACCGCCTCCGTCTGGTAGAGGAACAGAGCAACGATGAAGACTAATGGGGATCTTGGCAGCCGAAGTGAATGGAGAGAAGGATTTGGAGGGGATGGGGCGAGCGCGGGCGGATACGAGAGAATCGGAGCAGCCGACGGCCATAGGGTTCAGGCCCGGTTCACTTTGCCGGAGAAATCGGTCCGGTTCCGTAAAAAGACGGCAGGTGTTGACGGGGAAATTCTATTTGGCCGCCCGTTTTCTTAAGGGGCCTTCATGCTAATTTAAAAAGTTGATATATTTATCCTTAAAATTTTTGGACCAAAATATCTCTCCTTACTCAATAGCCCCTCCCACATCCAAACAGCCCCCCACCCCCTGCCAACCCCTCCCTCGTTCCCTGCCCCTCCTCCCGCCTCCCTCATTCCGGATCATCGTTGGATCGTCGTTTGAAGGTTGATTGAAGCAATTTCAACCTTAAATTAAGCAATGGACAAGCAACTAATAATTTTTAAAGGTTCTACGGTCGCAAAGGTTAGTTTATATCACCATCGTCAATTTTTTTATTCCCGGTTCGTGCATTGTTCGGCCTTGTGTGGCCAAACAGGTAAGCTCTATTCGACTGCACAGGGCCAAACAACATAAATATATTCTCTATTTTTTTGGATTAATTATGATTAGGGTTTAAAATTATTATTTGATCATGTAGGACGATGCTTCGACCGAATGCAGCGTGATTGGCTCTGATTGTGTGATGGATTATACAAATGAATTTACAACTTACGAGGTAAAATTTAATTGCATTTATTTTTGTATTATTTGACTGAGCAATGTTTAAAATTATCTACTAACATAAAACTATTTATTTTATAGATATTTAAAAGTAGAGAAGAAATGTGTAATTGGTGTCGAGAAGTCGGCAAGAGGAATGGATTGTCGTTATTATTAAAAAATCCGATACGGGCATCAATGTTAAGAAACCAAGAATTATTTTTTCTTGCGAGAAGAGCGGTACTTGCAAAAGTAAACACATTAAGGAAAAGGGATCAAAGACCAGGGCCAGTGGCACTAAGAAGTGTGGATATCCTTTTACCTTAAGAGAGAAGAAATTGGATACTGCATATGATTGGATGTTAATGGTCATGTGCGGTGTGCACAATCATCCAGCTGCAAAGCATCTCAATGGGCACTCATATGTGGGACGATTATCTAAGCAGGAGACTACAATGCTAGTGGAGATGTCGAAGAGTTTGGTTCGGCCTAAGGACATATTATCTACTTTGAAGCAAAGGGATACCCTCAATGTTACGACAATGAAGATAATCTACAATGCATGGCAGAGGTGCAAGGCTGTAGAGATTGCTGGGAGATCTCAGATGCAACATCTTCTTGGTAAATTATCTGAGTGTAAATACATTGAGTGGCATAGGAATTGTATTAAGTCTGATAATGTGCGTGACTTGTTTTGGGCACACCCTAGCAGTATAGACTTGTTACGTGCATTTCCTCGTGTGTTGATAATGGATGCACTTATAAGACAAATAGATATCGTCTTCCTCTCTTAGAGATTGTCGGGGTGACATCAACTGACCTGACATTTTCTATTGCTTTTGTGTATATGGACTCTGAGCGAGAAGATAACTATATATGGGCATTAGAGAGATTGCGCAGTGTCATGAACGATGATGCTCTGCCTGAGGTGATAGTCACAGATAGAGACTTGACTCTATTGAATGCAATTCAGAGGGTATTTCCTACGGTAACACATTTGCTATGTAGATGGCATATTAGTATGAATGTTTTGGCCCAGTGCAAAAGGTTATTTGAAACAAAGGAGAAATGAGATAAGTTTATAATGACTTGGAATATACTTATGTTGTCCACCACAGAAGATGAGTTTAATGATCACTGAACAAAACTCCAAAAAGAGTTTAGTACCTACCCAGATGCTTTACGGTATGTGTCAGATACTTGGCTGAGCAAGTACAAAGAAAGATTTGTCGCAGCATGGACGGACTCATGTAGGCACTACGGAAATTTGACAACTAATAGGTATCACAAGGAATTGATAAATTTAAGAAATTTATAATTTAATTACGCAATTGTTATCTCCCTTTTATTAAATTTTATTTACTTTTCTAGGGCTGAAAGTGCACATGCAAGGCTGAAAAGACAGCTTGGATCAAGCCAAGAAAATTTCGAATCATCTTGGACAAAAATACATAGTTTGATTGAGTTGCAGCATAGTGACATTAAAGCCTCATTTGAGAAGAGTTTGACGGTCATGAGGGCCAGCATCCATATCTGGAACATTGCAATATTCATCATTAAAACCCAAGATAAAATTATGTCAAAAAATATATTATAATTATAATCAAGTATATTATAAAGTATAAAAAATATATTATAATATATTTATAAAATATATTAAATATAAACTCATTTAAATATATACTTTATAATATACTTGATTAAATAATATTTTATAATATACTTTATAATATATTATAAATTATACTTTAATATATTATAAATTATAATATACTTGATTATTATAATTATAATTATATATACTTTATTACATTTATATTTTATAATTTAATTATTCTATTCGGCCCAACTGGGCCGAACAGAGTTGAATTCTGTTCGGTCCTGGTTGGCTGAATAGAATTAAATCTGTTCGGCCCAGCTGGGCCGAACAGATTTAATGAACAAATTATTAAATCTGTTCGGCCCTAGTTGGCCTAACAGAATTCAACTCTGTTCGGCCCAACAGGCCGAACAAAGAATCTCTGTTCGGCCAATCAGGGCCGAACAGAGATCGCAGAGGATGGAGGGAGGGGGAGAGGTGGCGGAGAGGGGGCAGAGCCGTGGGAGGGATGCGGACGCCGGGGAGGGAGGGGAGCTTGGCTAAAAAGAAAAAAAAAAACCTATTGAGGGAGGTGGATCGAGTGAGGGAGGAAGGGAGAGGAGGGAGGGAGGAAGACGTTACTTGCCAGGGAAGCCGCCGTCGAGGAACATCGTGAGCGAGAGCGAGCGGGGGAGCGCGGTGGGGGGAGGGAGAGAGAGAGGCGGCAGGGGGGGTTGAAGGGTGAAGAGGTAGTTTAGGTATTTTATAATTTAGAGGGGCTAGTGAGTAATTTCGGGGGGCTACTGAGTAAAAAAAAAAATTAAAGCAAAATAGAAGGGCTTCTGAGGAAAAAGCGCGGTCCAAATAAAATTTTTCGTGTTGATGCTGTAATATAGAGATACTCCAATACTTGTGAACGTATGATAAAGATAATTCTTTAAAATACAATACTTATTTTATTTATATTTTTTTAACAATATTTTTCATTGATTGAAGATTTGATTCACTGTGAGCCAACAACGAGACAAAGCATCCAGTATGAGGAATAAAGACCAGGCTATGTAACATTTCTCAAACCTCCACAATTGCGTCAATCACCATTGAAGTTTCCCACACATGCTCAAACGTGACCAACACCGCTTTGTGTGGCCTTCGAAGCTTCTATGAAGAGCAATCCAACGGAAAATTTGCTGCCCATTCCGAGTTAGGTAGCTGAGCTTTAAAGACATATGGTTAAATGGGTCCCAATTCCCAAAGGAGAGGGCTTGTTGCCTCTTGGGTGGGATTGCTTCATTTTTTTAAAAAAAAACTTATACATGTAATTTGAATAATATAATGAACAAAATTTAGATGCAATGCACATGCAAGCCCTTGTACTTTTTTCAATCTCTCTATCACATGAGAGATTAAGTGAAGGTTGAGGTGGTTTAAAAAAGCAACAGAGAGATGGATAGAATTATAATACCTACAACAAGGCACAACACTTAGGTTGTATTTGGTAGTCGATAATATATCTAGATTAGATAAATTATTGATAATTTAAAAGGGGCTCACTACATTATCTATCATGAGGTAATTCAGATTATCTTAGAAAGGATTGGTTATCCATATTACCAGAGATGTGGTAATCTGATAAATTATTTTTTAACAAAATTGCTCTTTCTTCCTTCGATCATTTATCCTCCTCTACTGACATTATTGGAATCTTCGTCTCGAAGGTCCCGAACTACACCCTCTTCCGTGAAATCGAGCCATCTCCGCCGCCTAGCGACATCACAGCCATCTCTAGAGGCCGCCAAACTTTTTTGGATTGGTTGCCTCTGGCATCTTCATCGATCACTTCGAATATCATTTATAAATATAAATTTTTAAATATTATCATTTATAAATTATATATTTTAAATTAAAATATAATAATATATAATTTTTTAATAAATTTAGTTTAGGAGTATTTTAAAATTTTGATGTTATATGACTGGTAATCTATTTATCATACCCAATACAGTAATCAATATTACTGTAGCATTACCTGTGCATACCAAACATAGTAATCAACATTACTGATAATCTATCAAGTTGTAATCTATCTTGTAGACAATCCACATTACCATTATCAAATACAACCTTAAGTTCCATCCTAATGTAATCCCTAACTTCTTATATGGGAGATTGAGGATTCAATTTCTATTGTGTCAATCCTCATTTATGGTTTAGTAGAAAAAATTTGTTCTTAAAAGTGTGGACCTGACTCCGATTTAGTACTTGTTTGGATTAGCTATTGGTTTCAATTATTAGTCAATAACTATCTTGCATATCTATTAGCTAATAACCACTTAAAGACACCCTAAAAATCAATCTAAACAAGGTCCTAGATAGAATAAGATGGATGGGATGTGAAATATGGAATGTCTATACTTATTATTTATTAAATTTATAGATAATATTTTAAATATTATATTATCCCATTATAAGTGATCTTACAAATATAGCTATTGACCTATTATTTGTTTGAAAAATTTTAGATTTTCTTAATATTAAAACAATAACTAAATAATGGATGTTACAATGGAAGACAATGAATAATAATGGAATTGTCTTTCTTTCATTTTTTTTGGACTATACAAGCATTTTAGTTGAAAATTTTGATAAAAAATTGAATTTTAAAAATATCTTTATTTGAAAGAAGATATAGGTGAAAATAATGAATTTTAGGTCCACTATTATGAAAATTAGAGGTCTTTTTTAAAGGATAGTTGAAATTGGTACAATAATAATTGTAATAGTTATAACATTGTTATAAAAAATCATATCCATAAGTACTTTGAGTTTAAATAAGTATTTTGGTACATGATATCCAAACAAAAGTGTGGAAAAATAGAGATAGGGATAGAGAATTTTGAGATGGAAGAGGAAGATTATTTTTTATTTCTTTAGCCATAGGGATCCTCCCCATTTTATACATGAGTTTCATCCTTTACCAGGAATGTTCATTCATGGTTAATAGCTAATTGATTTAGGCCTATTCTTGGTTATTACATAGATGAAAATTGATTTAGGCCAGGTTATCAACACCCCCCCCTTAAGATGAGGCAAAGATATCATGAAGCTTCGTCTTGCTACAAATCGAAGAAAACATAGAACCGCTGAGTCCCTTTGTTAGTATGTCTGCTAATTGCTCCGTAGACTAAATAAATGATAGATGGACAACTTTCTGATCAAGCTTCTCTTTGATGAAATGATGATCAATCTCTACGTGCTTGGTTCTGTCATATTACACAGGGTTATTGGCAATATTAATGGTTGCCTTATTATCATAAAATAGAAAGAAAAGAGAAGATCGGAACATATGTAGTTTAGCAAGTAGTCGTTTTAAACATAAGATCTCACAAATGCCTTGAGCCATAGCTCAGTATTCAGCCTCTACACTAGATCGGGCGATAACATCTTGTTTCTTACTATGCCAAGTCACAAGATTTCCATCAATAAAAGTACAATAGCTTGAGGTGGATTAACGATCATCCATGGAACCTGCTCAATCAACATCTGAATAAGCTTCAACCTTAAGATGTTTATGATGAGAGAAAAGAAGACCATGCCCTGGACAACTCTTAAGGTATCGAAGAACCTTATATACAGCTTCCTGATAGTGCTTATGAGGATCATGCATGTACTGGCTTACAACACTGAATGCAAAGGCTATGTTAGGTCTTGTATGGAAGAGATAGATCAATCTGCCAACAAGGTACTGATATTGCTCATGATCTACTGGCTCACCACTATAAGTAGTAGGACGATGATTCTGCTCAATAGGAGTAGTAGCAGGTTGACATCCCAACATCCCTGCCTTAGTCAATAAATCCAAGACATTTCCGTTGAGAAAGAAAGATGCCATGAGATGACTTAGCCACTTCAATCCCAAGAAAATATCGTAAATTGCCCAAATCTTTGATTTCAAAGGATTGTGCCAATTGAGTCTTCAAGCAAGCCAATTCTGAAAGATTATTACCAGTGAGAATGATATCATCTACGTAGACAATTAGGATAGCAACCTTACCCTTATTGTGATAGAAGATCATGATATGATTTGCATTACTTTGTTGATAACCAATGTCAAGCATGGCACGATGGAAGCAATCAAACCATGCTCTAGGTGACTATTTCAATCCATAGAGTGATCGGCGTAGACGACAGACCTTGCCAGCAGTCTCTGTACTAGCGAATACTGGAGGGATCTCCATATACACCTCCTCTTGAAGATCATCATGTAAAAAGGCATTTTTCACATCTAGTTGGAACAAACTCCAGTCAAGATTTACTGTACAAGATATGAGGGTCCAAATGGTGTTGATCTTTGCTACAAGGGCAAAAGTTTCTCATAATCAATGCCATATGTTTGTGCATAATCTTTGGAAACAAGACGAGCTTTGTAATGATCAACTTTGCCCTCAGGGTTTGCTTCACAGCATAAACCCATTTGCATTCCACTGCTCGTTTTCTAATAGGTAGGAAAACCATATCCCAACTTTGATTTTTTGCCAACGCTTGCATTTCTTCAAACATTGCTCTTATCCACTTTGGGTCTATCATAGCATCCTTCTAGTGTGATGGTATAGAGATAGAATCTAAAGATGCAATAAATGGTCTATGATGACGCCTGATCACTAGTCTCGAACGTCGGGAGAAGAGAGCTGCTTAATCTGCGATCCCACACCTGATCGGATGGCCTGCAAAAAGTCCCAAGACCGGAGGGATGCTCCGATGGGGACCCTCCAACGCTCAAGTCAGTAACCGGGGTCACAGCTGAGGGAGAGCTCAGACAAGCTCTGGGGAGAAAAAATGAGTCCTCTGAAAGAGGGGAATCCCTTTCTGAGTATCAGGGTAGTGAGTGTATGAGTTTGCATACCTTGTTCCTGAGTGGACCTACCCTTTTATAGGGGGTTGACACCTGCACAACCACGTGGAGTTCCGTAAGAAAGGAATATCCGCAGGGTTTATGGGATTGCGTAAATTTGGGCTGGTCGGTGGGTCATGTCCCATCGGAGAGAGAAAAACGGCAGTTGGTAAGCTATGTCCCATCGATCAGCGGGGCTGACAGGTAGTTAGGTCCAGTTCCATCAGTGGCATGGCCAGTGGGTAGTTGGGCCTAGGAATGCCAGGCGGTGCGCATCAGAAAGACGACAGCACGAACAGCCGGGACCGTTCTGGGGCCGACCTGAGACAGCCTTGACCCCCCGAAGGGCGCTGAGGCCGAGCAGGGACGACTCGGCTGACCTGAAGATGTCAGAGCGGGACCGACCAGGAAAGGTCGGGGCCGACTTGGCCGACTTGGAGATGCCGGAGCCGAGCGGGGCCGACCAGGGAAGGTCGGGGCTAACTCGGCCGACTTGGAGATGCCGGGGCCGAGCGGGGCTGACCTGGGAAGGTCGGGGCCGACTCAGCCGACTTGGAGATGCCGGGGCCGAGCGGGGCCAACCAGGAAAGGTTGGGGCCGACTCGGCCGACTTGGAGATGCCGGGGCCGAGCGGGACCAACCAAGGACGATCGGGGCCGACTCAGTCGACTTGGAGATGCCGGGGCCAAGCGGGGCCGACCAAGGAAGGTCGGGGCAGACTCGGCTGACTTGGAGATGCCAGGGCCGAGCGGGGTCGACCAAGGAAGGTCGGGGCCGACTCGGCCGACTTGGAGATGTCGGGGCCGAGCGGGACCGATCAGGGAAGGTCGGGGCTGACTCGGCCGACTTGGAGATGCCGGGGTCGAGCGGGGCTGACCAAGGATGGTCGGGGCTGACTCGGTCGACTTGAAGATGCCGGAGCCGAGCGGGGCCGACCAGGGAAGGTCGGGGCCGACTCGATCGACTTGGAGATGCCAGGGCCGAGCGGGGCCAACCAAGGAAGGTCGGGGCCGACTCGGCCGACTTGGAGACGCCGGGGCCGAGCGGGGCCGACCAAGGAAGGTCGGGGCCGACTTGGCTGACTTGGCCGACTTGGAGATGCCGGTGCCGAGCGGGGCTGATCAAGGAAGGTCGGGGCCGACTCGGTCGACTTGGAGATGCCGGGGCCGAGCAGGGCCGACCAAGGAAGGTCGGGGCGATTCGGCCGACTTGGAGATGCTGGGCCCGAACGGGGCCGACCAAGGAAGGTCGGGGCCGACTTGGCCGACTTGGAGATGCCGGGGCGGGGCCGCCTTAAGATTTGGATTTTTCCATAATTTCCCTCGTGGCTACGTCAACCACATCAGATGCCCTCCCGCCCCTGAGCGCGAAGGGGCACGCGTCCGCTGCCCTTTGGGCGAGAGGGGCACGAAAATTCAAAAAATGATTGCTCTTTAGTGCGCTTTTAATAGCTTGGTGAGCTGGCGCACTGTCCCGAGGCAGTGTCGCTTCAAAAATCTTCCATAATCATACGGTAGGTGGGAGCTGACGCTAGCGCTGGATGCCTCGAAGAGGAAGCCTATTGGGGGAATAAAAAAGGTAAAGGCCATCATTGTTTCTTCATTTTCTATGCCCTGCGATTGGTCGGGGATCATGCTCCTTGGGGCGAATCAAGGCGGCACGCCTCGGGCGCAGGCGAGATTTTTGGCGGACAGCTCGTAGCGCAATAGGAGAGTGCCACGTGGTAGGGCCTCGATTATCGTTGCTCGAAGATGGGGGTATAAAAGCGCCCCAAGGGCCTGAGAAAAGCTTTTACATTGCCATTGTTTTCTTCCAGCTTTCCTTCTCCTGAGTTCTTCTGCGACTTGAGCCTTTTTGTCTCCAAATTCCCTTTGATTTCCAGGTTAGTTTCATCTTTCCTTTTCATCCATGGACCGTCATGTCATTAGGGAGGGTAAGAGGCATGTAGTTGAATCTTCCCATTCAGATAGTGAAGACCAAACAAACCTCCTTAGCTCGTCAAGTTCCTCGTTCGGTGGGCGGAATCGCCATCCGCGGTCGAACAACGGTGACCGGGCCTCCGTCAGCCTCAGCCTCCCCTATTAGGGCAGTTCCTGTGTCCTCCAACTATAGGGAGAAATAGTCTCCGAGGCATGCATATTTTTAAAAATTGATAACTATTATCATTGCGGAAATTAAAAGATTACATATTAATCTATCTAATATGCATCAAGATCATATCTTTGCCTATATATTCAGGGTCGTTTGATCTAAAATATGCATATAAAAACATCAAGATCATATCTTGATCTTCAAGATGACTAGTCACACTATTATCTTGAAGCCTGCCTTAAGATCTAGGGATCAAATCACTTACCTTAAGAACAGTTGGTAAATCCTTATTGCTCTGCAGCCGTTCAATTGTCCGGCCTCTAGTATCGTCCAAGCGAAGCCCCGAATGATCAGATTTTCGGAAGTGCTAGCTCGCGGAAAAATAGCTTTGCTGATCTTGAATCCTCTCACTTGAATCTTCCTCCAAGATCCACCAGGCTTCCGCTAACACCAGAATCACCATGATTTTCTATTCTAACATTTTAGAATTACAATCCACGACAATTTAGAATTACAATCCACGACAAATCGTGTATTGTTGTTCTATTTTTTGTTCTGTGTTCTCTGGTGAGGAAATGCCCTCTATTTATAGTCTAGATTTAGCCTTGACATTTAATTCTGACATTTAAGAATCCATCATTTGGCAAAAGCGAAGAGACACCGAAGGCGCGGCGCTTGGTTTAATTCTGATGTTCAGAGAAAACCAAGGAGTCGTGGCGTTTGGTTTAGTTCCATCGTTTGGAGAAAACCAAAGAGACGAGGGATAAATTCGACGTTCGGTAAATAAATGTCATGCATTAAATTCTATCTCATGAGATGAGATTTTAGCCATCTCATCATATGAGATCCATATTCGAGAGGAATTTATTTGACTTAACCCACATAGATCATGGTCCAAGCCCAAATCAAATTTGGCTAGTCCTGAATCTATTTAAATTCAAATCAAGTCTAATTTCAAATCAATATTTGAAATTGACTTGTCCTTCTAATAGACTTAAACCAAATTGAATCTTATTCAATTGTACTTAACCCAATTGAGATAATTCAATCAATCAAATTGATTAATTGAATCATATACGATTCTCAATCGTTGATCAGTGAATAGATCATCCTAGGAAACTTCTATGCGTGTGACTCTCTAGGTTCGAACCTAAGCCGGTAGCATAGAAATAACTTTCTATACTAATCGATGTGCCCATCTAGCAATGGAACCCGACGTCCGGATAGGTCGAAGAGTTGCCGAGCAAACTCCAAGAACCCTAAGAAATAGTTACCATATAATTCATCCTCTTGACTACAAATGCTAAGGATGGCTTAAGAGCCTGTCAACTCTAAATAGCAAATCCATAAAGTGATTTCAACTTTAGTGATCATGTGACTTTCACATGAAGTGCTTTGGCCAAGGTCTTGCTAAATTGAAACACAAGCATTTCTTCTTTTAATGGGATAGGTCAAATTCTATCTTGATCCACAACTGACTACCACAAGTACTTGACTGCACCCAGTAACCTTTCGTAGCTGGATTAGAAATCCAGGTGGTCCAGCACCTAAGTACAATAAGTTGCTTGTAAGCCACTGGTTGTGATCTTTAGGTCTGAAGGATACTTATACCTATATCTTCTCGGATTAACTCTTGACAGCAGAGTATCCGAAAATGAGTCACGTTCAGTGAAATGTACTCCTACACTTTCACCTGTATGTCATACCAGTGCCTCTACACTCCTTGGTTAAGAGGATAACCAACAAATATGATATACAACGTCCTATAATTGATAGTACTATGGCCCTGTCATAGTATATCATTTGGTCGCGAACTCTTTTAAGGACCTTCTAAGATAAATCCTCCTTTATCGTGAGGAAGATCCTAAGGGCTTCATTACTTTCAGTAGTATTAAGAAGATGTTCTTATAATGAATAAACTGCCAACTAACTTTTATTAATATATCAATTTATACAATTTACATCAGCACAATCATCAAATGATTGACTTTAGGATACAATTCCCAACAAACTTCCATTTAGCCTAAAGCCACTCATTACAGTATCTAATACCCATCTTCAACTTATAGTTGTCAAACTCCTTGATGCTGAGTGCTTTAGTAAATGGGTCACCTAGGTTTTCCTTTCCATCAATCTTCTGAAGATTTATGTCACCTCAGTCTACTATCTCTCGAATAAGATGCAACCGGTGCAGTATGTGCTTGGTGCGCTGATGTGCTCATGGTTCCTTTGCTTGAGCTATGGCACCAATGCTGTCACTGTATAACAGGACTGGTTCATCTATGGAAGGTGTCACTCCAAGCTCGGAGATGAACTTTTGTAGCCACACAGCTTCTTTCGCAGCATCTGATGCAGTGATGTACTTTGCCTCGCACACCGAATCTGCCACTGTATGTTGCTTGGAACTTTTCTAGCAAACAGCTCCACCATTTAGGATAAACACGAAACCCGATACACTTTTGCTATCATCATGATCTGATTGAAAACTGGAATCAGTATATCCAATAAGTTTCAAATCAGACTCTCCATAGACTAACACTGACCCTTAGTATTTCTCAAATACTTAAGGATTGTCTTAACAACTTGCCAGTATTTTTCTCCTGGATCAGATTGGTATCTACTCACTACTCCTAGTGAGTATGCCACATCTGGTCTTGTACATATCATGGTGTACATAATCGATCCTACTGCCGAAGCATATGGAATTCAACTCATACGTTCTCTTTCATTAGGAGTTGTCGGACAATCCTTCTTAGAAAGATGAATTCCATGGCCTATCGGAAGATAGCCTTTCTTGAAATTCTTCATGCTAAACCTCTTTAGCACTGTGTCAATGTACGTAGATTGGGATAAACCTAGCATCCTCTTAGATCTATCTCTATAGATCTTCATCCCTAGGATGTATGATGCTTCTCCCAGATCTTTCATGGAGAATTGTGATGATAACCATGTCTTTATTCCTTGTAATGCAGGGATATCATTCCCAATTAAGAGAATATCATTCACATATAATACAAGAAATACAATAACAGAATCGTTAGCCCATTTATAAATGCAAGGTTCTTCTTTATTCTTAATAAAGCCATAAGATTTGATCACTTTATCAAATCGTATGTTCCAACTCCTTGATGCTTGCTTAAGTCCATAAATAGACTTCTGTAGCCTGCACACTTTAGACTCGTCTTCAGATATAAAACCTTCAGGCTGTATCATATACACCTGTTCTTCTAAATCACTATTTAGAAAAGCGGTTTTGACATCCATCTGCCAAATCTCATAATCGAAGTGTGCTGTTATAGCTAGCATAATCCGAATGGATTTCAGCATTGCCACAGGAGAAACGTTTCGTCATAGTCAATACCATAATGTTGACGATACTCCTTGGCAACCAGACGTGCTTTATAGGTCTCTACCTTTCCATCTGCGCCTCTTTTTCCTCTTGAAAACCCATTTACACCCTATGAGTTTTATCCCTTCGGGTGGGTCAACTAATGTCCATACATTATTGTCCTTCATGGAATCAAGTTCGGATTTCATGGCATCAAGCTATTTATTAAAGTTAGTCCTTTGCATAGCATCCATATAGGTGATCGGATCCTCGTTGTTCTCATCGAGTTCAACAGGATCATCGTTCTGGACCAAGAAACCCAAGTATATGTCCGGTTGATGTGGTACTCTACCAGATCGCCTTAATGGTGCATCTAAAATGGGTTTTGAGTTTGATCTAATCAACTCAGATTCTAGGGGTTCACTGGTTTGTGTTGTTCCTTCTACTTGATGAACTTCCTTAAGTTCAACATTAGAGCTATTTGTTCATTCACTAAGGAACTCCTTTTCAAGAAAAACTGCTCTATTACTAATGAACAACTTTTGTTCTTCAGTATTGTAGAAGTAATATCCTTTTGTTTCTTTCGGATAGCCGATGAAAAAACATTTGTCAGATTTGGGTTCAAGTTTATCTGATTTTGCACATTTCACATAAGCCGAACACCCCCATACTCTCAGATAGGTAATAACCGGTTTATGTCCATACCACATCTCATGTGGAGTTTTAGAAACTGACTTACTTGGAACCTTATTAAGAATATGACAAGCCGATTCTAATGTGTATCTCCAAAATGATATTGGCAAGCTTGCAAAATCCATCATGGACCGAACCATGTCTAATAGAGTTCGATTCCTTCTTTCCGATACACCGTTATGTTGCGGTGTTCCAGAAGGAGTCCATTGGGAGAGAATCTCATTCTCCTTTAAATATGTCACAAATTCATTGGAAAGGTATTCGCCTCCTCGATCTGATCGAAGGGTCTTAATGCATTTTTCTGTTTGTTTTTCTACTTCTTTATGATATAGTTTAAACATTTCAAACGATTCAGATTTATGTTGCATAAGATAGACATAACCGAACCTAGAAAGGTCATCTGTAAATGTAATGAAGTAGTAGTATCCACCTTTGGCACAAGTGCTCATTGGTCCACATACATCAGTATATACTAGACCCAATAGCTCTTTGGCTCTTTCACCTTTTCCAGTAAAAGATGACTTGGTCATTTTACCAAGAAGACATGATTCACAGGTAGTTAATGATTCACAATCATCAACTCGAAGGATGCCCTCCTGAGTTAACCTGTTTAATCTGTTCTTGTTGATATGACCCAGCCGATGGTGCCAAAGATAAATATCTATAACATCAGTTGTTCTAGGGCGCTTACTTGATTGGTACACTACATTCACAGGCTGTGATAATATATAAATGTCATTAGATAAATGCCCAGTCATTATAGTGACTCCATTTATAATGATATTCAAAGTAACATCCTTTATTGAAATTTCATAATTATTTTTGGCCAGAAGGCCTACAGAAATTATGTTCAATAAGAACGTTGGGCAAAAATGACAATCATTTAGTATAATGATATTTCTATTGAAAACTATTTCAAGAACTCCTAATGCCAGTACTGGAACTAATCTTCCATCGCCGACATTTAGGAATCTTTCATTGTCCTCAAATCTTCTGGTGACCTGTAGTCCCTGCAATGAATTGCAAATATTAAAAGGACTCCCGGTATCCAATACCCAGGTCTGATTATCATATATAGAAAAATTACAAGGTGTTATCATATAAATACCTTGTTGAGCAACATCTTGCTCCTTTTTCTTCTTTGGCCTATTTGGATCAAGTATGGCAATGTAAAGAGGACAGTTCCTCTTCCAGTGCCCTTGCATCTTGCAGTGAAAGCATTCAGCTTGACTTTTATCAACTTTCTTCTTCTGCATCTGACCCTTATAGATGTCCTAGCATGTTGCACCCTTTTATTATTCTTTTTCTTCTTTCCTTTCCCAAAGGGTTTACGCCCTACTTAGATCCTTCAACCACATTAACCAAACCCTTAGAGAGCTGGTTATCCTTCTCAAAGTTCTGTAACAACCCCAACAAACCGTGGTAGTTGACTGCAGGCTTTGTCATTCGAAAATGAGTAAGGAAAGGTCGGAAGGATGGAGGCAGGGAATTCAGGATCGTATCTTTTTCCAACTGCTCATGTAAGGGAAAGCCGAGCTTGCTTAGGAGTTCTATCTTCTCGATCATGTACAATACATGATCAGTGACAGGAGATCCATCTCTCATTCGAGCATTGAAAATAGCATAACTAGTCTTGTGCCTTTCAACATCGTCGGGTGTGCCGAAAGATTCATTCAACGCTTGAATGATTTCTTTTGGCTGAGCATTCTCGAACCGGAGACCGAATTCATCGTTCATTGCTGCTAACATGATACAACGCACGCTAGTTCTATCATTGAGCCACTTCTGATAAGTGTCTCTCTCAGAACTTTGGGTGTTTGCATCAGGTATCTTTGGTGCAGGATTATTCAAAATATATAGAATCCTCTCATGCTCAAGGACGATCTTAAGTTTCTGAACTAGCTATTGAAATTGGAACCATTCAATTTGTCACTATCCAATAGGGACCTTAATGATAAATTAGTGGCCATGTTCTGCATAAGGAAAAACTAAAGTTTATTAGTATATAAATTGATTCAGTCTAAAGACTTGGACTTTAGTCTAAAGATTCTCCCACTATTTTGTTCAAATTGGCAGCCTCTACACCCCAATTCAAAGAATTATTCTTAATTCTTTAGCGGGCACTAAGATCTACATAAACTACATACAGGCCCAAGTGAAGCTTGGCTAACCCATATGCATCTAAGAGTAGGTTTAAAACCAATTGTTTCCCTAAACAATTCTTAGTGTTCAGTTTTGCCCCATGTACCTCTTCAGCAGGCATGAAGTGCCTTCACTGAAAGTTTGGTTAGGTCCAACCATTAAATGATATAATCAGTGTAACCTATCAATAGACAACTAAGCCCGAGTGAAGCTCGGCTCACCTGACTGTTTATTTAATAGTTACGCTGACTTATCACATAATGAATGATAATTCTGATGGTTGACAAGCACCAGGCATGGAGTGCCTCCAATGATTATCAAGACATCGGACTCATTATCACCTACCTTAATGGGAGGCTATGATCTAGTTATCATATAACTATTTCATTTTAAGGACCTAATAATTTTAGAGGATTTTAATAATATGAAGATAAATTGACTAATCAAGTTCTCCCACTGAATCTATGAAATCGGTAGAATGAAACAAGATTAAGTCAGGTTAAGTGGCACCTAAATCAGTCATACTGATATCCTTACAGGCATGGGTCAACCCGAATCAGGTAAATGATCTGAATCATAAATGGTTCACCACAATGACCAGGTGAGAGAGATCGATGGGAGGGATATGCCATTAACTCGTTAAAGACGCATCAATACGAGTAGCTCCCAATTAAAAACCATTCGATCGTTGATCCTAGAGCAACTTGCCATCCCACCTTGACATCATATGGTTAACCAATTCTGATTTGACCATCTAATAGATTCATGCTCAACCACGGAGCCTAATCTACTTCCATTTGGTTTAATCAAAGAGAAGGACTTGATCAACTACAACTATTATTTGATTTAGAGCATTCTTAACCTAATCTAATTAGATTTGAACAAATACTCTTTTAGTCCAGTTGATTTAAACCTTAGAGTCTAACCCTTTATGGACCCGATTTAGCTAACCCAAATGATTAAATATATTTCATGTTAACATGTCATATATTTTAATCAAGCATAATGTTACTACTCATAATTCCTATATTTAGATCATATCTTAAAAAAATTATGAACTAATATTTGACATTCAAATAAAACTCTCATAAATATTTGTATGTTTTATAACATAGACATCATGCCATCATATATCATATCTATGTTTTTATACTAAACATGCAAATATTATGGTTTTATACAATATCAATATGTATCAAATATAAAATATCTTTTGAGAGTGTGTGTAATCTATGTTTTGATGCCAAAGCACAATTTAAATTTTCTTTAAACAAAGCATCAACGATAAATAATCGCACGTCAATATGTCACAAAATACCTCATTGAATAGGTAATTCGGATTTTCAATCCACCTATGACCATATGGCCTTGTGATAAGTTTTAGCCATAATTACATAATTAATGAGAATATTAATTTATATGCAATAAATTAGATCATTAACGAAACCATGGCTCTGATACCATTTGTAGGGAGAAATAGTGTCTGAGCATGCATATTTTAAAATTGATAACTATTATCATGTGGAAATTAAAAGATTATATTAATCTATCTAATATGCATCAAAATCATATCTTGTCTATATATTCAGGATCGTTTGATCTAAAATATGCATATAAAAATATCAAGATCATATCTTGATCTTCAAGATGATAGTCACACTATTATTTTGAAGCCTGCCTTAAGATCTAGGGATCAAATCACTTACCTTAAGAACAGTTGGTAAATCCTTATTGCTCTGCAGCCGTTCAATCGTTCGGCCTCTAGTATCGTCCACACGAAGCCCCGAATGATCAGATTTCAGGAGTGTTAGCTCGTGGAAAAATAGCTTTACTGATCTTGAATCCTCTCACTTGAATCTTCCTCCAAGATCCATCAGGCTTCCGCTAACACCAGAATCATCAGGATTTTCTATTCTAACATTTTAGAATTACAATTCATGACAATTTAAAATTACAATCCACGACAAATCGTGTATTATTGTTCTATTTTTTTGTTCTATGTTCTCTGGTGAGGGAATGCCCTCTATTTATAGTCTAGATTTAGCCTTGATATTTAATTCTGACATTTAAGAATCTGTCGTTTGGCAAAAGCGAAGAGATGCCGAAGGCGCGGTGCTTGGTTTAATTCCGATGTTCGGAGAAAACCAAGGAGTCGTGGCGTTTGGTTTAGTTCCGTCGTTCGGAGAAAATCAAAGAGACGAGGATAAATCCGACGTTCGATAAATAAATGTCATGCATTAAATTCTATCTCATAAGATGAGATTTTAGCCATCTCATCATGAGATCCATATTCGAGAGGTTTGGGTTCTAATCTGAATTTATTTGACTTAACCCACATAGATCATGGTCCAAGCCCAAATCAAATTTGGCTAGTCCTGAATCTATTTAAATTCAAATCAAGTCTAATTTCAAATCAATATTTGAAATTGACTTGTCCTTCTAATAGACTTAAACAAATTGAATCTTATTCATTTGTACTTAATCCAATTAGATAATTCAATCAATCAAATTGATTAATTGAATCATATACGATTCTCAATCGTTGATCAGCAAATAGATCATCCTAGGAAACTTCTATGCGTGTGACTCTCTAGGTTCGAACCTAACCGGTAGCATAGAAACAACTTTCTATACTAATCGATGTGCCCATCTAGCAATGGAACTCGACGTCCGGATAGGTCAAGAGTTGCCGAGCAAACCTAAGAACCCTAAGAAACAATTACCGTATAATTCATCCTCTTGACCACAAATACTAAGGATGGCTTAAGAGCCTGTCAACTCTAAATAGAAAATCCATAAAGTGATTTCAACTTTAGTGATCATGTGACTTTCACATGAAGTGCCTTGGCCAAGGTCTTGCTAAATTGAAACACAAGCATTTCTCCTTTTAATGGGATAGGTCAAATTTCATCTTGATCCACAACTGACTACCACAAGTACTTGACTGCACCCAGTAACCTTCGTAGCTGGATTAGAAATTCAGGTGGTCCGGCACCTAAGTACAATGAGTTGCTTGTAAGCCATTGGTTGTGATCTTCAGGTCTGAAGGATACTTATACCTATATCTTCTCGGATTAACTCTTGATAGCAGAGTATCCGGAAATGAGTCACGTTCGGTGAAATGTACTCCTACACTTTCACCTGTATGTCATACCAGTGTCTCTACACTCCTTGGTTAAGAGGATAACCAACAAATATGATATACAACGTCCTATAATTGATAGTACTATGGCCCTGTCATAGTATATCATTTGGTCGCAAACTCTTTTAAGGACCTTCTAAAATAAATCCTCCTTTATCGTGAGAAAGATCCTAAGGGCTTCATTACTTTTAGGAGTATTAAGAAGATGTTCTTGTAATGAATAAACTGCCAAATAACTTTATTAATATATCAATTTATATACAATTTACATCAGCACAATCATCAATGATTGGCTTTAGGATACAATTTCCAACACCAACCGTTCGGGACAACCTCCAACGGTGAGTTCTGATCTGGCAGGTCCGTCCGGAGTGGCCTCAAACTATGACCCCCAAAGACGTAGAGGCCATTAGGGCTAAGTACATGGTCCCCAGCTTCATTCATCTATCCACGCTGGGGCCCAAAGATAGAGTGACCTCCACCTACCCCGATCGGGTCGCTCTGTATGAGAAATTTTTCCGGTGCGGGCTGCGCCTTTCTCTCCACCCTTTTTTCCTGAACCTTTTAGATAGTATAGGCTAGTGCCAGCGCAGTTGACTCTGAACTCGATTCAGATCATCTGCACCTTTGTTATTCTTTGCTATTTCCAGGAGGCCCGGCCGGGGTTATCACTGTTCCGGGCATTTTATAAACTCCGTCGCCAAGGTGAGGGGGCCTGGTGGGATTTCACCGCCAGGCGGGTAGGGCCTTCCCCCTAGGTCTTCCGTCCAAGATTAGGGATGGAAATCCCGCTTCCTTTTTGCCCATGTCGAGGGGGTGAGGACCGACTGGATGGAGCCGGACACCAGCTCCAATGATAATGCCACAGTGAGGGAGAGAGATAGAGAACTCTTCACCCAGTTGTCCATCTGCCAAATCCTTGGCTACAAGGAACTTCTGTCCGAGAAAAACCTGATATAAGCCGAATTGGCCCCGGCGGTCGGTGAGTACGACGCCTGATTCCTTCTTTCTCGATCGAAGGATTGTTATATGTTGTCTGCTAACACTTCACATTTTTGGATGCAGCGATGAAGTTCTCCACTGGTGCGTTTGAGGCCGCCTTGAAGCAGAAGAGGCCGTCAGCCACAAAAATGTCAAGACGGCGAAGAAGGCCCGAAGAGGGGAGCGGGCTGGGCTGACCCAAGTCGCTGAGGTCCCCAAGGCTCCAACGCCTGCAGAGGAGCTAACTAAGGAAGCGTCGGCTGGAGAAGTGGTCCTGAGGCCGGCTGGGACCGAGATAGAGGAGGGAGAGATTCTAGCCACCACCAGAGCTGCCATGGTGGTTGTGGATCTTGAGGAGGAAGCTCCTGCCGCTGCCGATGTGCCCGAGGCGAGGCAGGTCACAGTTGTCATCAGCCCTCCGACTGCCGCCGAGCCAGAGATGGAGAGCGCTCCCCCAATGCCAGAGAGAGGGAGCCAACCGCCAAGAAATCCAATGCTGGGGCGGAGGTGATCGGAGAGCAGAGGGATGGGCCAGAGAGCTCATCCCAGAGTTTGGTGCACCACCCGTCCTCGGGTCGAAGGTCCGCAGGAGGGGGCCGACGCGGCCGGCCCCTAAGCTCGATTCAATGGTGGACACAGCGCAAGCCGCCCATCTTCTGTTAAGAGTTCGGACTGCCAAGTCCGAGGAGGAGACGCGGGGATTGAGCTACTCCGCGCTCCTGGATATGGTGATGGTTACCATTGTCCAGGTAATCTTCTGAGTTCTCTCTATTTCCGGACGTGTTTTTGATGCACAAATCTTTTAGGATTAAATGTTCCCCTTGCTGCAGATGGCCAACAGCGCGATCGGCCTTCGTGAGGCGGTGGCCCATTCTTCGGACGCGCTCACAAGGGCCATGGTGTGGGCCAACAAGTACAAGAAGGAGAGCATGGCGCAGTCCCAGAGCCTTGCTCGACTTCACCAGGAGGCCAAGCCCAGGAGGAGAACCTAGGCGGCTGAATAAGGGAGGCGGAATGCCGGGCCAAAGCCAGAGCAGCCGGGCATCCGCGGCCGAGGCCAAATTGAGCTGGTCTCGGACTGACTGAAGACCGCCGCGGCGCAGAATGAGGAGCTGGTCGTCAGCTTCAATGCGCCGAGAGGGAGGTCGGAGTGGGCACGAGATGAGGCCCGGGCTGCCACGGAGAGAGCTGCCGCCACGGAGAAGGCGGCGGTTGAGGTGGGCCATGAGAAAGCTGGGGTTGTGGCCTATGTGGAGAGGCAACGCATGAGCCAAAGAAGCCGAGGGCCGAGCCAGGGAGGCCGTGGGCACAAGTCCAGGAGGCCAAGGCTAGGGCACAGAGACCGAGGCCGAGGCAGCGCAGGCCGTCTCCAGCTACAAGTCCTCGCTGGAGTTCGGGAAGGAGGTCCTCGAGGCCAGCCTCGATGCTTACGTCAAGGGCTTTGAGATGTGCAAGACTAAGGTGTCCTCGGCTCTTAAAATTGACATGCCGAGCTCGAGGGAATCCGACCCAGGGAATCTGACAAGGAGTCAGCGGAGGAAGAGGACGACAAGGGAGAGCCGGGCCCAAACGAGCCCTGAAAACTTGTTGTTTCTTTTCCCTTTTCTTTTAATAATCGGCCTTGGGCCAAATTTTGTACTTCAATTTCATTATCAATGAAGAAGAACTTTTTGTGAAGATGCTTTTGTCCTTTATCTTGCTCGTTCCTTCTTTCCTCTGGGCTGAATGTTTTATTGTGCGACTAGCAATAAAAACGGGTCTCATACCTGTTGATGGGAGAGGGCCTTTCTTTTGAGATGCCCCTTTATCTGAGTGTTGCACACGTTGATAATGCTAGCCGAACCGTTTGTATCAAGTTGGCCAATGTTGAGATGCATCTTCGAAGTATAAACCGACCGCGTAGGAGATTACTTAGGATGCCTTGAGCTATCGTAGGCTGTTTGAAGGGAGATTCATATGCGCTCGAATATCCTAAGCACTTAGAACGATCCGAGGGCAATTAGCGCTGAGTCGGCTTGAAAATGCCAGAGGCCGAGTGGGGCTTGACCAGGGAAGGTCTGAGCCGACTCAGCCTGATCTTGGAGATGTCGATGCCGAGTGGGCCGACCGGGGGTGGTCGGGGCCGACTCAGCAGACTTGGAGATCGTGAGGGTCAGCAAGCTCTTTTAGAACCACCTCGGGTGTTTCTGTGCCGCCCAAGGGATGACTCGACTAGGTAAGAAGCTGTTAGGACTTGAACCGATCGGGGGTATCTCCAAGTGGACCGAGTGGTATCCCGTTAGCCGCGATGCCGGCGAGCTCCTTTTGAACCGCCTTCGGGGGTTTGTGTGCCGCCCGAGGGGTGACTCGATCGGGTACGAAGCTGTTAGGACCTTGAACTGATTCGGGGGCATCTCCAAGCTGGGCGAGTGGTGTCCCATTAGCCGCGATGCCGGCGAGCTCCTTTTGAACCATCTCGGGGGTTTGTGTGCCGCCCAAGGGGCGACTCGATTGGGTACAGAGCTGTTAGGGGACTTGAACCGACTCGGGGGCATCTTCAAGCCGGACCGAGTGGTTTCTGTTAGCCGCGATGCCGGCGAGCTCCTTTTGAACTACCTTGGGGGTTTGTGTGCCGCTCGAGGGGCGACTCGACCGGGTACGGAGCTGTTAGGGACTTGAACCGATTCGGGGGGCGCTCCAAGCCGAACCGAGTGGTGTTCCCGTTAGCCGCGATGCCGGCGAGCTCCTTTTGAACCACCTCGAGGCTTTGTGTGCTGCCCGAGAGGTGACTCAACCGGGTTAAGCTGTTAGGGACTTGAACCGATTCGGGGGCATCTCCAGCCGGACTGAGTGTGTCCCGTTAGCCGCGATGCCGGCGAGCTCCTTTAGCGAGATCTGGTCCTTGAATGCAAGGGAGAGCGGGCTGTGGCGTTGGAAGGGATCCTTTTATTGTCGTATTTTAGGGGATACATCATTGATAATATCGGCGGAGATTATCC
>UESW01001465.1:0-24728 GCA_900491605.1 Calamus simplicifolius
TCTAAATTTTCTATTTGATCTTCATCATATGCAGAATGAAGATCATTTCGAAATAAAATTTTAATTATTATATATGAAAAATATCTTTTTTTTAGTTTATCATTGCTATTATTTTGACTAAAATGACATATCAACTCCATGCCTTTTGTTTATTTGCAAGAATGTATATATATATATATATATATATATATATATATATATATATATATATATATATTAATAAGTTAAGTACATAATAAAAATTTAGTACATGTTATTTGGTGCTATGGGCTATTATTGTACATTTTGACATTTCATAATGCAATATTATTTTATAAATTTTTTAAATCATGAATTTAAAAAATTTAAATTTTAATAGAATTATAATTTTTTACATTGATAATTTTATCTTCATTCTAAAGATATGAGAGTCAAATTTATATTTTTTTTTCATGCATGATCATCTCTAATTACATATAAGAAACTATTTTTAAAACTATTTTTTATGCAACTAAATGTATAAAAAGTTAAAAATGGCCTTTGGATAACTTTTGCTTAAAAAATTATATTATTTTAAAAAATAACAAAGGAGTACTAAAACTCAATTACTTTATTTGCAGCAACTGCGAGTATCTCATCTGTGTATTCGAGCATTGAGGGCCTTTGGATAGTCAAGGCTATTTCGGTAACTTCATCTAAAGAAAAAAATTTATAAGAGATAATAAGATATCTACTATTGAAAGGTACCAACCCAATCCTCTGTCGCTTCGCTGGGACTGAGCCAATAAATTTTTTTTATAAAAAACTAAAGTAGGAATTATTTTTTTAAAAAAATAAAAAGACTGAGCCCATAATTTTGTAAAAAAAAAAATTGCCCATTCACGGCCCACTAGGGGCCGTGCCTGACACAAAATAAAAAGACTAAGCTAACAATTTTATAAAAAAAATTGCCCATGCATGGCCCACCATGGGTTGTGCCTGGCCCAACATGACCTGGGCCCAGCACGGCCTGTGGCCCAAAATGGGCCACGTGTCGTGCCGGGCCACCCAAAGTTTTTAACGGGCCATGCCCGACATGGCTCATTAAATTGGCCAGCCCGGCGGGCCTGGCTGTGCCATGCTAGGCATGGCCTAGTGCCCACCTCTATTCACCACCACCTCAGGCTGACCAGCCGATCCACTTGCCGCCCTTACACAACAAGTCCAATCACTATGATAGTGGTTTGTGAGCTGCAAGAGCGACACTCTGTGGCCACGCAGCAGCAATCAGCACCTCCTCCCCTACTAGGAGTTGTAGTTACTCAGCCCAGTCAACAATTCACCCATGGGAGATTCCTCCAGTGGGAAGCTCACCGCTATCATGCCTTGCCCAAGCGCCATTGCCAAGAGGTTCCCAAGAGGCAATGGTCCCCCAACTGCTGTTCGGGTAGCCCCTCTCCTATGCAGTGACCTAGGAAGGGACTTGGATGGGGGCACCATCACCGACGTTACCCCTCCCCTCGTTCCTCCCTGGGATCCTCAGGGAAGGAGTCCATTGGCGAGCGAATCAACCACCGAGCGGAGAGACGCCTCGATGAATACCACTGGCGGTTGGAGAAGCTCAACCAACGATTCACCAACCAGTCAGAGGTGAACTATGGCAGCCATCCCCCCTGACTCGCTGTGTCATGAAGGAATCGGTCCCTTCAAGGTTTTGCTTCCCTTAGTTGGATTCATACGATGGTACAATGAATCCACTAGATCACCTTGAGAGCTACAAAGCTCTCATGCAAGTCCAGGAGGCAACTGATGCCCTCCTTTACATCGCCTTCCCAGCCACCCTCAAAAAGGCAGTGCGTGCCTGATACTCCCATTTACCACCATGCAGTATTGACTCCTTCTAGCAACTTGAAAAGACATTTATGGTGCACTTCAATGCTTGCTGAAGGATTCCCCAGGTTGCTGATAGCCTGTTCTCTGTCTGGCAGAAGGAAGGAGAGTCTCTTGAAGATTTCATGGCTCTTAAAGTCTACCACCTGGATGATGTAATAGCAACTCTGGCCCTGAAATAAGGACTCTGTCCTTTCCATTTTACTTACTCCCTGGATAAGAAGCCCCCCAGCTTCTACTCCAATCTTCTGAGCCGTGCGCAGAAATACAACCATGCGAACGAAGCTGGTTCCACTCAAAGGGAGACTGAGGGGAGGTACAGTAAGAAATCAGCTTGTGCAGAGCCAAGCGGTTCCCACCCCATGAAGCCTGAGCCCCTGTACAAACCGGACAACCGGCGTCAAGGTCTCGCCTCTAGGGAAGGTAATCTCATCCCTTTCCTCACCCCAGATCTCACATACTCATGGAGATTGAAGGTGAGCCCTACTTCTATTGCCCTGTTCCCTAGAAGCTGGGAGTTCCTCATGACAAGAGCTTGTACTGTCATTTTCATCGGGACTACAACCACGACACAGAGGATTGCCGCAACCTGAAGCGGGCCATCGAGGACCTTTTTTAGCGAGACTACCTCGGAAAGTTCATCCATGGGGGCCCCCTAGCTGCTCCACGCCCAATGGGGCCTCTACCCCCGCAGGCCAACATCGACAATGCCCCAACTGAGAAGACAATTGGGATGATTTCCTGGGGGCAGGCTTTTCTTCCCAAGGGCCGATATTACCAATGATGTACACACTTAACTAATAAAAAAAAGAGAGCTTTCAACACTCTGCCTTCTCAACTGACTTGCTTCACAAGTTGAAGGTCAATTCTCCAACAACCACTCGGGCTAGCTGAAGAAACCCTCGAGATAGTTACAAAGAAAAAGAACTCCGACGACTTCAGTAGCTCTTGAGTCACCACTCGGGCCAGACAAAGAAACTCCTAAGGCGGTTACAAAGAAAAAGGACCTCGACGACTTCAGCATCTCTCGGGTCATCACTCGGGCCGACTGAAGAAACCTTTGAGATGGTTACAAAGAAAAAGGACCCCGACGACTTTAGCAGCTCTCAAATCACCACTCAGGCTGAATGAAGAAACCCCCAAGGTGGTTACAAAGAAAAAGGACCCCGACGACTTCAACAGCTCTCGGGTCACCACTCAGACCGGCCGAAGAAACCCCCGAGGTAGTTTCAAAAGGACCCCGATAGCCCAGGCGACTTTGGGTCACCACTCGGCCGATCAAAGAAACCCCTGAGGTAGTTCCAAAAGGACCCCGACAACCTAGGCAGCTGCGGGTCACCGCTCGGGCTGGCTGAAGAAACCCTCGAGGTGGTTCCAAAGAAAAAGCTTTCAAGTCTGTAATCGACATCGACATCGAATACAACGCAAAGGCAAAAAGCTATGAAAGCTAGGTATACTACACTTTGACAAAAAGTTTCTTTTCGTTAATGTTTAAATGCATTACAGAAAAACCGACAAAGTCATCTCACAGTTGGGAGAGACCAATTCCCCAGCTCATAGTTGATGCTGCTGGCCACTCTCAGCCAGTCAATTAGAAGACCCAACCAGCTCACTGCCGGAAGAGGTCAACTCCCAACTCAGACTTGACGGGCATCCACTTCTAAACCCCACATCGGAGAGGATTACTAGCTTCTCTCAGCCAGTCAAAGGTAATCAACTTACCTCTAACGTTACTTAAAGTTTTTTGAGCGAAAAAATGCACAACTCCAGAAAGCATGCAAATGTCCACACAAGGCAGACAAAAATTATCCAAAGCAATGCAAAAGAAAAAGATCCCTCCAGAAGGAATTAGAGCCAAAGCTAGCATAAAAAGACAAGTGCAAAGATGAAGGATTCTACACTCCTTTCGCTTGGCGGATGCAAGGCATGCGGTCGTACAAGTTCAGGAGTATAAGAGGCATCTAATGGGGCCAGTGAACCCCCATGGGCAATGGTGATCGTGTTGGGGCCAAACTCCCAGTCAGCCCATCCTAGTCGGCTCCAGTCTTCCCAAGGCGGCCTTAGTCTCCGAAGTCAGCCCCGGCCTTCCTAAGGAGGCCTCAGTCTTTGGAGTCGCCCTCGGCTTTCCTAGGCAGCTTCGATCTCCAGAGTCCCTCCACTACTTGACCTCTGAAGTCAGCCTCCTCTACTCAGCCTCATTGACTCCAACGTCGGCCCCAGCACCGACTCCACAGTCGGCCCTAGTACCAACTTCAACTTCGGGAGTATGAGAGGCATCTAATGGGGCCAGTGAACCCTCATGGGCAACGGTGATCATACTGGGGCCAAACTCCCTAGTCGGCCTTAGTCTCCGAAGTTGGCCCCGGCCTTCCCAAGGAGGCCTCAGTCTTCGGAGTCGCCCTCAGCTTTCCAAGGCGGCTTCGATCTCCAGAGTTGGCCTCCTCTACTTGACCTCTGAAGTCAGCCTTCTCTACTCGGCCTCACTAACTCCAACGTCGGCCCCAGCACCGACTCCACAGTCGGCCTAGTACCAACTCCAACTTCGGCCTCACTGACCCAGCTCCCGGCATCGACCCCAGCGTCAGCGGCCCCCATGTGGCCCGCTATCGCCTGTGGCTACCACGTGGCCACACTTGCTGCCTGCAGCCCCCACATGCCTAGCTCCACCACTGTCCACATAGGATAACAGACGTGCGACATGAAAAACATATATGGCAAGCATCATAAACGGTCACCCATGCCCTGCAAGCCTGCAACAGTCTGCTGGCCTCCAACTCTAACAGAACTTGACCTACCAATCAGCTGTAGCCACCCAACTGGACAGAACATGGCCTGCAGCTCTAACATGCCACAAGGAGGCAAGCCCCACTATGATGCTCCTATCATAAATTATCTAACAAGTGATCATGCATCAGGACTGGCAGACTCCAAGCATCAATAAAATGGGTATGAAGGACCCTCAACCAGGTAACTCACAACACTCCTAAACGCTCATACTTGCTCAAATAAAGAGCATCTCTCTCTCTTTTTTGAGCTTTCTCAAGCTCACGGCTATTGTTCATAGTACCGACTTGAGCGTCGGAGGGTCTCCGTCAGAATCTTCAGTCCTCAGAACTTTTTGCAGGCTTTCGATCGATAGAAGCCCGCCGAAGGATCCTGGCAAGCCAGAGAAGATGACCAGATGAATGTTCGAGAAGGGTGATCTGGTTATAACAATCATTGTATACCAATTAATATGCATAGGATAAAAAATAACGACGAGAAGCCAAGGGCATTACATGGATTTACCAAAATATAATAAAATACTATTCACTCTCTATATTTCACGTACAAATTTACTTTGCTTATTCACAATGATTACTTTGACTTTGATTAGGGGTTGAATCATAAAAGCAATCTTGTATTCTAATTTGATAAGGAAAACAAATTCTAATGGAATAATATTTTTCTACCACCAAACCGAAATTGACGACTATCAACGGTAACTATCGAGTACTTTTGAGTTGGCTTGAAATGAGGATATGAAAGTACTTTGTATTATCTTTAACACTATCAACGGTAACGCCCTTCACTCCAAATTATTTTGATTAAACGCAGCCATCTCTAACTCCTTGAATTGTTGAATTCGTGATCATATATGAACATTGCATTGTCTCTTTGAATCACCAATAATGTTCCCATATGCTTGCATTGTCTCTTTGAATCACCAATCATGTTCCATGCAGGTCAATCCCAACGATCCATGACGGATGATCGATCCTTCAAGCAATGAATGATAAAATAGAAATCATGTAAGTTAAATAATTTAATATAGGTATCGGTATATTTCATTATTTTCTTCACGACCAATCTATTCATATTTCTTCCTACTTGTATTAGTGAAGCCATAAACCCATGAATTCAATGTAAATTTAAAAGGTTCTGCAACAGTGCCGCCATTTCCTCCTCTTCCTCCTCCCAGGTCTGTCGATTTCAAGAGATTAACGGTTGGACACCGCACGCTGTGGGATCGAGTTTTTCTTCGTTCTTGAAGCTAAGTGTACTCGTTCCGAGGAAGGAGGAGAAAGGAGTATGAGAGGTGGTCCATGGAGTTAGGGAGGGAGGGGAGGATAGAGCAGTAAAGTTGGTGCTGGTCGGTGCGATGTATTATTGTTCCAATCCCGTGCCGATCTGGACCACAGAACTCCTACCCGACATCGACAGTGACCGGACGGACGTCCACCCATCCATATCCGGGAATGATCCAGGTTTACCGTCGCCATCTTCTCCTCCTATCCGCAGAGTGGGACGACTGCAGCGGCAACGTGAACAATGTCAATCCAACTTGTGCTCTTAGCTAGAGCGGTGAATCAATCGCTCTGGTAATTAATTCTCTACTATTTTTCCTTCCCTCTCTGTTTTGGTTCCGTGAGAGTAGTAGGTCCCATCACCACATGTGCCGCTGCTGCTGCTGCTGCTGCTGCTCTTCCTCTCAATCATTAGGTCCTTTGCCCTTGCCCTTGCTCTTGCTCTTGCTCTTGCTCTTGCTCTCATACCCCCTCCCTCTCTCGCGCCATTCGTTCGACACCACTTTTCTATTTCTAATTATAATCTTATTTTATTGATCCACGCGGGCGGGCCATGAGCGGCACTGACGGCGGCCCCCTGACGGACCACTCTCCCCAGCACCAGCACCAGCACCAGCACCAGAGCCAACAGATGGCAGCGCGGAGCAGCGGTAACGCTAGCGGCAACGGAGGCCCGCAGGTGGCCAAGAAGGCGCCCTCCAAAGACCGGCACAGCAAGGTGGACGGCCGCGGCCGCCGGATCCGGATGCCGATAGTCTGCGCCGCCCGGGTCTTCCAGCTGACCCGCGAGCTCGGTCATAAGTCCGACGGGCAGACCATCGAGTGGCTCCTCCGCCAGGCTGAGCCCTCCATCATCGCCGCCACTGGCACCGGCACCACCCCTGCCTCCTTCTCCACCCTCACCGTCTCCCTCCGCCACTCCTCCTCCGCCGCCCTCTCCGCTCCTCTCGACTACAAACCCCACCACCTCCTCCCCCAGCCCCTCGCCCCCGCTCCCTTTATCCTCGGCAAGCGCCTCCGGGCCGACGACGACAACAACGACTCCTCCTCCGCCGCCGCCGCCGCCTCCTCCGGCGGTGTCGGGATCGGGCCGATCGGCGGTTTCTGGGCCTTGCCGGCCCGGCCGGACTTCGGGCAGGTGTGGAGCTTCGCTGCGCCGGAGATGGTTGTGCCACCAGCGTCGCTCTCCGGGAGCTTTGCCGTCGCTGCGCAGCCACCCATCGGGGAGGCGTCGGCGGCGAGGGTCGGGAACTACCTCCCCATGGCGCAGGGCCACCTCAACCTGCTTGCCTCCTCCTCGGGCTCGCAGGCGGGCCGGAGAGAGGACGAGCCTCGCTGACTGCTCCGATGTTTGGAGGAACCAGGGTTTTAGGGGCCCCTTCCTCGGAATCGGGAGGGAAAAAAATTATATATATAAAAAAAAAAGGAGGCTTGTGGATGTGGAATGACGTTGTTAGGATTTTAGTACTTTCCCTTTCGCCCTCTACCTTTGACTTCACCTTCTCCTTTTTATCTGATAGTTGACATAGAGATTCTCGACTTGAAATGGTTTTCGAAATGCTGGCATTCAGAAACCAGGAAGGATAAGGAATTTGGGTTAAACCTCTACTTCTTATAAGTGGATGAAATGGAGAATGCAATCAAAAAATGAAAAGATTAGGTTTTGATCAGCAGTTAAGAGCGAGTGTGTATCAATCAAGATGAAGACAAGGTTTGGGAGCTTTGGTTTATGTCGACCGTGGCCAGTGGATTTCCTGTTCTCTCTATTCAAATCTATATATATATATATATATATATATATATTGGTGTGAAGGATTTAAAGGGATAGGGTTGCACAAAATCTCTCTCTTCTGGGTCACTGAGCATCATTTTCAAAGCTCCATCCGTGTTCTGAGCCAGAATTCTTGGTTTATCAGCATGGGAATATATGATGGGTTTTCTGTACGTAATATTGGATTGACTGGGTGCATGAGTGCAAATAAAAAGTGTGGCTGATCTAGTGATCTTGTTGCTAAACTTGGTTAATTTGCTCTCAGTCGTCTCTCATGTTTGCCGATTCGTGCGAAGGCAAACCTTTATTGCCTTTTCTTAATTTTGTCCCTGTGCCTTGCCTGCATTGAGAGGGAAAATAATCATCAGCATATTTTACCGTGGTAGAACCCTTGTTTAGTATTTTGATTTTAATGAACTTATACTGTTGGCTTTGAATAAATAGTATTTAGTATACTGCAAATCATTTTTTTATTTTTTGGAAAATATCTGTAAAACCAACAGATTTTTATTCAATATTCATTACATATATCACTAATATATATATTAGAGAGAGAGAGAGAGAGAGAATAGATTTGACTATATTCAAATGCAACCAAGCTTAGATTCGATCACTTTCTTCGGTCTTTAATTATATAATTCATAAATTTTAGAGATGAAAAAAAAGTAAAAAGATAATGAGAATTTGGGATTCATGTAAATTTTAAAATAAAAAAGATGAATAAATTCTAAACTTGATTACATTCAAATGTAAACAAGACTATCACACACACACATACACACACACATATATATATATATATATATATATATACACACACATAAAAATTCAATAGCTTTGCTCTATTCCTGACCACTAGGAGAGCCCATGGAACTAGAAGAAATGCCTATATTTTTTTATTGACTTGAACCATAGGTCTACATAAATTATGTGAAGTTCGATCATCAAGCAGTCTATGGTCACATCTGTTACCCTGCTGGAGGATGACTCATATCCTACATTGGTTTATCTTTGGGCTCCTTTTGGATTAAGTAGGCATAGATGGTGTTCTATGACATGGTGATGGGTCAAATTCTTCATCTTGCTTTTCTATGCCATTCTTTTTTTAAAAAAAAAAAAAACTCTTTCTACATTGCACATGGTGTAGAAATGCGCATGTTATGTGCATGTGGCTGCGCATGCAATGGAACAAGAATGCCCTTAGCGCACGCGCAGCATGCAAATACTTTTCCTTACTCAAAATCATTGATGTGAGGTGATATTTGCTCCAATTATTGATTTGCGACCTAGTATTTATCTCTAATTCGAATGATAAATTTTTATTTTAAATCTGATTGCATGCAATATATTTCTTTTCCTTTTTAGTGCCGTGGTATTTTTATTGGGAGTGAATCTTACCAATTGTGCTAGAAGCCCCTTGTACCATGGAAGAGTAATGGGCTTGCTCGGATAAGAAAAATAGATGATGCATCACTCTTTGTGAAAAATTTTATTTTATGGAAAAAACTTGCTTCGGTGCAGCAAGCATGCATTGATCGCATGGATTGGCCCTCCGCACATGCCAGTTCTGTGCGATAAATAACAAGGCCCGTTAGGCTACCGCACGTACGTCGGCAAGCGCAGGTAGTCAATCCACATGATTGGTACATGCTTGCTGAGGACGATGCAATAAGGCTTTTCCTTTATTTCATATTAGCAAGTACTCTTGTTAGCAGTAAACCTATGTGCACCATGTTCCTACTACGAGCTGACAAATTGGACTGTATTCCTCTTGTATAATTGTTTGGCAAAAAGAAAAAAAAAAAAAAAAAGGAAATATAGTAGCTTTACATGTCATCAACTTTATCCTCACAATTCCAACATTCTAATCCTCATTTGCTGCTGGCTTCCAGACTGGGCTTTTGGGACTACGTTTGCAGCCTATCCAAGGCATCATCACAGCACCCCTGCACCGTCTGACTTCTGTTGAAAAAGAAACAGGGACAAGTTAACTATTACTTTCGATAAATATGCCATGAAAGGGTACGTGTAGCTATGAGCCAGTTTGCCAACCATAAACTTGACCTTTACTTTGTTTCTACGCTAATGTCTTATCTGCTGACAATGTGGTCCGGTCCTGGTTCCTTCCCTTTGATCTTTACAGGCAGGCTCTTGTTAGGTATTGCCTCGATTGCAAACCTACCGAGTAACGGCAACCATCAGAATCGAGAGCAGATTGATGATCTTCTAACATTTCACAGACTCTTTGGACTTTTGGTTGGCTTCTGTTCTCGAGGATGGACCATACTGGAGCACACAACCAAGCCTAGCTAGGTTGCTGATTATTTTCCTGGGTGAGATTCATTTACGTGCAAAACGCTTGCAGCCTTGGAATCACCTGCACTGCTTGACTTTGTACTTGATCTCAACAACAACAGTTTTATGGCAGAGCATTTGAATTGATTTGTGGTAGCATATTTGAACGAAGAGATCAAGAGAGCGGGATGTTAGAGAGCGTTTGAATCTCAGCACAGCCCGCTTGAACTCCCCCCAACGGCCGTTTGCTACCGGGGCTAGCACTGTTCCGATGGGGACCAGGAGACCTTTTATTTCAGCCTCCTTCTTTGTTCCCTCATCCGGATCTATTTCCTTATGATAGGGTCCTTCAGAGGAACTTTTCTTCGTCCTTGGCCGGCAAGGGAGCAGGCCGGAATCCTATCCATTGGTAAGGAGTGCCAAAACCTTATTCTCTCCCCAGAAGATGCCGAACGAATGGTGAGATTTGCTGGAATTTTGGGACAAGCTCTTGATCTAAACAAAACAATGACGTCCTCCATAGAACGAATCTCATATAGGGATCATCTTGTCTCTTTTTAAGGGGGTTTGAAAAGCTGGTCTCATTCATCAGGCCTAACAAAGAGACTGGTGGAGTAAATGAGCTATTAATGAAACGTCTTGGGGTTCTTCCTTTTTCTCTCGTTCTTGGAGCTAAAGGGAGTCTTGCCGGATGTCGCCGGAGTTCGGAACGGCACTGGCAACAAGTAACCAACTTGGATTAAACCACGTCTTTTTTCATCTTGTTTTTATTTATTTAGAATCCTCGGTTTCCCTTTAATTGAAGGTGAATTTGGCTGGCATAGTAATCGATTGAACTAATTGAAGAATGGTGGAGCTTCGTGGAAGATTGGAGAGCTACCGGGTGCCGTGGATATGTTGAGTCATGAGGTCTTAAGTTTGACTAAATTTTGTTATTTTATTTTATGCTATGCTTATGTAGTCAGTTATGTAGTCTTAGCTATATATTAGACATTTTATTTAATTTATTTTTTTATTATTATAAAAGTGGCAGGTTGTTGCCAAGTTTATAGGTGTTAGTGGTCAAGTTATACTGTTACTGGTCAAAATATGTTGCTATTTTTATACTTTTATCCATTGGTATATTGCCTATATAAAGGCTTTCAATTAATGAATACAATACAGTAGAAAAGCTTCTGAAGCTGAAGGATCTTAAGGATCTTAAGGCCAAGAACTATCTTTTTGAAGTAATTGATCAATCAACCTTGGAGACTATTCTTTGTAAAGACACATCCAAGCACATTTGGGATGCAATGAAAAAGAAAAAGTATCAAGGGAATGCAAGGGCAAAGCGCATGCAGCTTCAAAGACTTCGGACCAAGTTTAAGAATTTGCGCATGAAAATCGGTGAATCTATTACTGATTACTTCTCAAGAACTATGACAATTGCTAATAAGATGCGGATCCATGGCGAGAAGATGCAGGATGTCACGATCATTGAAAAAAATTTCGATTAATGACACCGAAATTTAATTTTGTAGTTTGTTCTATAGAAGAATCTAAAGATATTGATGCACTTTCAATTGATGATTTGCAGAGTTCCTTGCTGGTTCATAAGCAAAAAATTGTCCATCAAAATAAAGAGGAACAAGCATTAAAGGCAGCAACCGATCCAAAAGGTCCTGATGGTGGGAAAGGGAGATGGAACGGCAAAGATACACACCAAAAATCAGACGAGGATCATCCTATTGATTCCAAAGGGAAAGCAAAAGGCTGTGACAATAACCATTCAAATGGTTACAAACGGAAGTCTATATACAAGTCAAATATTGAATGTTAGAGTCACAGGTATGGCCATTAATTATAACTCTAAACGTAGAACTAATCTCAACAGAAATCGTGATGTGAAATCAAATTTTGCAGAGAAAGAAGAAGAAATTTCTCTCTTGATGGCTTGTCGTGCGAAGAAAGAAGTCCACCAAAACTTATGGTATTTAGATACCGGCAGCAGCGAACATGTGTGGAGACAAGTCAATGTTTTTAGACTTAGATGAATTATTCCGCAACACTGTAACCTTTGGCGACAACTTGAAAGTTTCTGTCATGGGTAAAGGAAGTGTGACAATCCACACCAAAGAAAACTTCAATCAGATTATTTCTAATGTTTTCTTTGTTCCATATCTGAAAACCAACCTGCTAAGTGTTGAACAAATCCAAGAAAAGGGATAAGAGATTTTCATCAAAGATGGAGTTTGTCGCATTCAAGATGAAAAATTGGGCTTAATTGCTCAGGTTAATATGACAACAAACCGAATGTTTTTGCTGTATCTCAACAATACCACTCAATCATGTTTCTCAGCTAGACTAAAAGACGAAGCATGGTTGTAGCATTTTCGCTATGGACATCAAAATTTTGGTGGTCTAAAAATGCTGCAGCAGAAAAACATAGTGACGAGCCTTCTTAAGATTCAAAGTCCTTCACACGTATGTGAAGAATGTATTGTTGGCAAACAACATCAAGACCATTTTTCGAAAGAAAATTCATGGAGAGCAAAGAAGGTGTTGGAGCTCGTTCGCTTCGATATATGCGGGCCCATTTATCCTATGTCAAATGGTGGTAAACGTTATTTTATAATGTTCATTGATGATTATAGTCAAAAAAAACTTGGGTTTATTTTTTGCAGATAAAGTCCCAAGCTTTTTCAACTTTCAAAAACTTCAAGGCGCTAGTTGAAAAAGGAGGCATGCCTATAAAAAATCTTTCGCAGTGATCGTGGTGGAGAATACTATTAGATGAGTGCCTTACAAAGTTAATTATTAGCTTACACATTGTATTTTATACCATACTTATTTTTTACATGATCATCATCATTAATAAATAAATTTTATCGAGCAATTTTTTATATATGTTAATGTATCATATATTGTCCATGAGGTTGATGGTCAATGATATGTATTTTCAAGAGTTAAAAATTAGATACACACATCATAATAGATTAACTCCTAAAATGCTCCCAATCAATTAATCAATCACAAGGACGATGATCGATCCATTCAAATTGGAGCATAAATCGCCTTAATATGAGTCTCTTGTATGTAGTATGAGTTATCAAGACGAGAATGCTGGTAAACGTAAGACATCGGTATCGAGCATGACCATACAAGAAGTCAGTAGGATATCTACTCACTCATCAGTGACTTTTTGAAGATGTAGTAGTGTAAGTTATCCTGACATATGGTACTTCGGCTACTCACATTAGGATTATTATAATTTGACTATATATTTCCTTGAACCTCTTAGGCATCAAGGGCCTTATTATGTATGTTGGCTGCAATGATCTTAATGTAAGAGTAGAAAGTATTCGTTAGGAATCTATCAGTCCTAATAGAAAGGAAGAAGTCCTATGCTGTTTAGGAGACTGTGTTCATGAGGTGATAATGGAAAGAGTTTCCATGAGTAATCACAAGTTGAACTCAAGTCAAATAAATATTTCATATGATTGGTACTGAGGGTTTGATGAGTTATTCTTGACCTAGCACCCTGACGAAACTCTTGATGGAAGGACTACACTACATGGTAACTACATTTAGGATTCCTTCTTCTAACCTACTAGCTTGCCACTACATGTTGCTAGACATCACTGATGGATAGTGAGAAGCTCACTGGAATCGATTAGGATCATCGATTTCAAGTTTGAGTAGAGTCAAAATTATTTCGATCAACCGAAAGGAGTTTTGGTATAACCGTAATGCTGATTAAGGATTATTCTCACTATCAGATAGGTTGAAACCTATGGGGTCACACACAATAGAGGCTGAACTCCTAGCATTGCTCCTTACATTAATTTGATTATGTTTTGTATTAAGTTTCTTGAAGACGGATTGCTAATTGTTACCAATTGGGCTTGATAGCATCACTGCTGACCTAATCTGATGAGATCAGATTAATTTCTAACCAGATTCATTTAGGGTTGATTCGAGTTATCCAGGAGTCAATTGGACCTTGAGTTTGAATTTATATGATGAGATTCAGTTTAGACTCAAATTCAGTTCAAATCAAATTTGAATTGAACCCTGAATGATGAGTTCTAGAACATCGGGACTCTCTTCTCTCTCGGGTATATTTTTGGATAATTTTTCTTAGATGAAAATATTTTTTCCTGGCCTAAACCAGTAAAATAAGCATTTAATCCATTAAATATAAAATATATTAAGGTAGGGGTTCGAATTCATACGCTAGAAGAGAGAACATCTAGGGACGCACGCCCCATCTTGGTCATGCGCTAATAAAAGCATAGATGATTCCATAGTCTCTCTCTTCTAAAACAACAAGATTGCCTCCTATAACTAAGGGATTAAATGTTTTAAATATTTAAAACTAATTTTAAACTGGATTTGAAGATTTGATCCTTGAGATTGCTGCATATGGATAGGATTCTATGCGCAGCATTTAAAGGGGTGCAGGCATCCCGAGCGTTCTTATACCTTCATCTGCCCGCTCCTTCAATCCTCTCCTTCCATCTATAAATAGAGAGGGGATGCAACCTTGTAAAGCAACGAAATGAGAGGAAACAAAGCGTGAGAGTGATCTCTGAGAGAAAGAAGGCTGTGGGTCTTCTTGGTACCCTGTGGCCCTTTTGCCTCTACATTGTTTCATCTACTTAACCTATTCCTTCACCTAATTCCTTTCTATGCTAGTGTCATCGGGCTTTCAATCGGCATGTGCAAGCGCTCCTATGGCCACTAAGTCCTTGCATCTCCCGATGATGGTATTAGAAGATCCCTCTCCTAATCAGCCTAGACCCCACAATAATAAAATAAAACCCTAAAAGACAAGTCCTCGACAAACACGATAAAATATGGGAAGCACAACCTTTCCAACCAAAGAACTCTCTGCTAAGTAATTTAGAAATAACGATTCCCTAACAAAGATCACACAAAGTGCCCGCCCCAACCTCATACGACACGAACTGACCTTGGATGTCTCGCACCCGTGCGCACCGCCTGTGCGTGTCGGCCACGTCCCATCCTCGTCTAAGTCCGTCTGACTTAGACCTTCGCGCGCCTCCGCTGACTACTAAATGGTTGTACCCGAGCTTCTCTCGGATAGTTTGATTGTTTGCAACTCCAAACCTTGGCCTTGGGTCCGTCCTTTCGCAAAGAACTTCCCAACCGACCCTTTTGCTCACCTGCAATTCGATGCCTCTAGGCCTTGGGTCAGCGTCCCCTTAAATAGCTTCCTAGCCGGCCTCTTTTCCATCGCCCAAGAGTCCCACACCGTGTAGAAACCATATGAAGTTCCTCTCTTCACGCCGTCTAGGACTCTTTTTCACTTAGGACTCTTCTCCAATTAAGACTCCACCTTAACCGTTGGATGAAGAGATAAAGGTTAGGATCCTCCCATATCCACCGCCCCAAAGAGTCCTCAGCCTAGGCTAACTCTATCTCCAAAATACGGTGGAATCTTGGTGATAAAATTGCCAACTAGCACCCCTAAGAATCTCCCTCCAAATAAGACTCCCAATGGACTCCATCTTGACCGTTAGATGGGACAATCAAAGGCCAAGATCTTAGCTCAAACCATCGCCACAAATCCCCTCTAAGAAAATAAGATGGCCTCTCTTTTGGGCGTGCTGGGCGGGCCTGCCCAACGGCCATGCCACGTTGGCCGCGCCAGCCTGGCCGCGCCTGCCAGGCTGGCCATCAGCCTGGGCGGTCCAGGTCGCATGCCCAGCTAGGCCGCATGGCTGCCTGAGCCTTGCGTCCAGCTGGGCAGCGCGCCCGGCTGAGCTGCAAGCCCAGTTGGGCTGCGCGTGCGCATCCTTCGCCTGGGCCGGGCCATGACAATTCTCCTCCCGCCTAAATCTCGACACCCTTGTCGAGTCATATCGAAGCTCCATGTTGTTGCGTCGTGCATTCTCCTGGCATACCTCGTCGCTGCACATCTTGGCCCTTCTTGCCAAAATCTCCTGAGTCCTAATGCGGCCACCTACCATGCACATCCCCTGATGCCTCCTTGGTCGGATAGCCCACTCGCTAAGCCATCCCACCTGCCGCCTTCTGCCGCAGGCCTCTATGCCTAGGCTCTCCCATGCATTGCTTAGGCGCGAGGTTGCCACGCAAACTCAAGTCTGATGATGGGGCACTCCCTTGCCCCATCTCTTCACCATCCTACGCCATCCCTTCACTGGAACGAAGTATGGATGCCTACCTCTCCAGATCAAGATGGCCCTCCGATGAGGCATGACCATGGCCTTGCTCTTGATGAAGAAATCCATCCCGAGTATCATGTTGTAGTCATCAATCGGCAAGACCGTCATGCTGCAGCGCCCAGTCCAAGAACCCACCTCCAATGTGGCCTCTTCCTAGCCCAAAGACTTCATCTTCTCGGAGTTCATAGGCTTCATCCACAAAGCTGGGATAACGTGCCTAACCCCAATCTGTTCGCCACCCTTTGGCTCACAAAATTGTGCGTCGCGCCAAAATCAACCAAGGCCTGAACTATCCTCCCGTTGACCCGAGCCCTCACGTACATCAAACTCTAGCGTTGCTTCATCTCGGCCAAAGTGTTGATGGACTGTAGCGGGGCCATCCTCGCTACTGGCTCCTCCCCCGAACTCTCGGATGCCCTGTCTCCCTGGGTAGTGACGGCCGCTACCACCACCTTCCTTGAACACTCCCGTGCTAGATGCGATCCTCCGCATATGAAGCATCCAGCGAAAGTTGCCTGTCCTTTTAGTTTTGCTGCTGCATGTGGTGGCACACTCTCCTTCTTGCATGTTCAACCCCGCGGTGGTGATGCACTCTTGCGCTTGCTCTTGCCCTGGCCGTCGCTACCCGAAGTCATACTGCTGCGAAAGTCCACCAGTGCATCTGCTACTACGAAGGCTGAGAGAATATCCCTTACCTCCCTCCTACGAAGTTTGGCCTGCGCCCACCCCTATAGGCCAGCGAGGAAGTTGAAAAGCTTATCTTCCTTGGACATGTTGGATACCTCCAGAAGTAAATTGCTGAACTGTGTCATATACTCCTGGATGCTCCCTGTCTGTCGCAACTTCCTCAAATTCTCTCAAGCAAGCCATCCTGCGTTGCTCGGCTGGAACTGACCCTTCAGTTTCCTCTTGAAGATCTCCAATGTCTCGATTCTGGATGCCCTGCACGGTCATCCTCGGCCATCCTGGTCCTCCACCAGAGCTTGGCGTTACCCTCCAAATATGTCGAGGCCCAATCCACCTGATCAGGTGCTGGGATCTTCGCCGTACGAAAGTAAACCTCCATATCCCATATGAAGTTCTCAACCTCTGTCGCACTCCTGACTCTGCCGAAGGCCTTAAGCTTACGGACCTTCGCTTCCTTTGCTGGAGAGTCGACCATGTTGACTGGACTTCACACCTTCTGCTTTTGTCGGATCAACTCCTCCTCCAAAGCATGGATTCGAAGCTCCAATCTTTCTTCTATGGCCAGATCTGATCGCTGTTGTTGCAGATTTCGATGCTCGAGGTCACGAATCAACCCTTCGTGTGCCTCCAACAGCTTATTATGTGAAGTCTGCAACTCGGTCAACTACATGCTCAACTCCATGCACACAGCTACCAAATCCATAGTTGATCCTTCTCCTGGATCTCCCATAATCCCCTCCAAATGGGTCATATGGTCTCCTACCGTTGTCGCCATCTGTGCTTGGAACTTGCTTCAACCAGGCTCTGATACTAATTGTCACCGGGCTTTCGATCGGCACGTGTAAGCACTCCCTATGGCCACTAGGTCCTTGTATCTACCAGTGATGGCATTAGAAGATCCCTCTCCTAACCAACCTAAACCCCACAATATGCGGAGGACCGTATCTGGCACGGGAGTATCCAAGGAAAGTGACAACAGTAGCCGTCGTTACTAACCAAGAAGACAAGGCATCTAAGAGTTCAAAGGAAAGGCCAATAGTGAGGTTATCACCACTAATAGCAATCGAAACCTTGACCGTGATGGAGCAAAGCCAAGGTCTGATGCACGTAAGGGCTTGGGTCAACGGAAGGATAGTACGGGCCTTGGTTGACACCGGTGCGATGCACAGTTTCGTGAGCCAGGGAGCAGCGCACAGATTGGGACTAGAAGCACTTTCCAAGCCTTGTAAGGTGAAGCTTGTAAACTCCGAGAAGATGGAGTCTTTGGGCTGAGCAGAGTCCACATTGGAGGTGGGCTCATGGCGAGGGCGCTGTAGCATTAAGGTTCTGCCACTCGACAATCTCGATATGGTGTTGGGCATGAATATCTTCATCAACGCCAAGGCCAAAGTTATGCCTCATCACGGAGGCATCCTGATTCAAATATGTAATCGTCTTTGTTTCGTGCTAGCGGAGGGGCGAGGTAAGATGGCGAAGGGTTGGGGCGGAGCACCCCACCACCAGATTTGAGGTTGCACAGCGACCTCGCGCCTAGGCTGCGGTGCACACAGGCACTAGAGCGGTGCATGCGTAGCAGGCTTAGGCATGTCAGCCTGCATCAGGAGGCAGTAGGAGAGATGGCTCAGCGAGAGGACTATTGAACTAGGGAGGCATCAGTGGGTGCATGTAGTAGGCAGCTGCGTTGGGACCCAAGAGACTTTGACCAGGAGGGTCAAGGTGTGCGGCAACAAGGTGCACCAGGAGGGCATACGGTGCGACAGTATCGAGTCCAGCATGGCTCAAAAGGGCGTGGAGACTTTAGTGGGGGGAGGATTGTCATCGCCTAGCCTAGGTGAGGGACGCGTGCGCACGTAGCCCAGCTGGGCGTGCAGCCCAGCCGGGCGCACACCCAGTTAGTGCACTAGGAGGGCACACGGTGCGACAGTATCGAGTCCGACATGGCTCAATGAAGGCATCGAAACTTCAGCAGGGGGAGGATTGTCATCGCCTGGCCCAAGTGAGGGATGCGCACGCGAGGCCCAGCCAGGCGCGCAGCCTAGGCGGGCGCACGGCCCAACTGGGCGCGTGGCCTAGACCGAGCGCGCATCCAGGCTGGTTGCTAGCCTGGCAGCGAGCATGGACAGATTCGTCCAGCCAGCTTTGCACATTGCTGTATTTTCTTGGAGGCTTTGAGGTGGTGGATTTGGGAGATCACAGCCCTCCATCAACCATCCAATGGCCAAGAAGGTGGCATACTTGGAGAGGACTTTGAGGCAGTGATTTCATATGGATTTTCACATAGCTTCAACACGGATGGCAACGATCTTTCCACCTATAAAAGAAAGATAGAGGGTCTTCATAGAGATGAATTCAGTTGATCATACGGCTTGACCAGCGAAGATTAAGTCAGTGCAGAGGTCTAGGACAGGTGGGCTTGGACACGGACGAGATTAGGCCAGTACGCATAGGAGGTGCACGGGTGTAAGGCGCCAAGGTCAGTTTCGTATTTTTAAGTAAGATTGGGGCGAGCACTTTGAGTGATCTTTATAAGGGATAAAGATAAGTGTTTGGCCTACGGGCAACCTCATTGTATCCAAAGTTACTTAGTGAAAAGTTCTTTGGTTGAGAAGGCTTTGCTTCCCATATATCTTGTGTTTGACTTAGTTGGGGTTTTTATTTTATTGTTGTGGGGTCTAGGCTCGTTAGGAGAGGGATCTTCTAATGCCATCATCAGTAGATGTAAGGATCTAGTGGCCATAGGGAGCGCTTGCACATACCGATCGAAAGACTGATGACATGATGTTATAAACCCAATCGGCCCAATTAACTAGGCCGAAGACCATAGGATTCGATCCATTTAAAAACAACGAACAAATTTTTATTTGGGCCTAAATCCTTTCAACCTAAAGCAAAATTTGGCCCAAGTTTGTGACTTAACTGCCAAAATTAATTTATTATTAACTAAAATATTAATTATGCTGGACTAAATTCCCTAGTGATTTAATTAAGCTAAGGTAGTGTTGAGTTAATTTAATTAAGCTCTAGTTAAGGTTACTAGTAACCTAATTAATTCCCTAGTGACCCAATTAAGCTAAGGTAGGCCCTGATTAGAAATGTTAATTAGTTCGTGGGTAATTTGGTAATTAGATAGTTAAGTAATTCTTGTAGAAGTTAATTAATAAATTATCAAATGACCTAATTAAGACATAAATAATCTAGTTAAGTCTAGTTAGGAAGGATGAAGTGTTAATTTTAAAATAGTCTAGTTAAGTTATAAAAGCCTCTCCAATGACTAGCCCAATGACACTCCTCTAAGCCCAAATCTAATCCGGCTCCGTCATATAAACAAAGAACTAAAGTGGTCCAATAGAGAAGCAAATAAAACTCATCTTGCACTAAATTTTCAATGCAGGAATATATTCAAATGAACTATTTGAATTGAAGACTTTAATGGTTGAACTTTCTCACACACCCAAAAAAAAAAAAAAAAAAGGAGAGAGAGAAAAAAGAAAATCATAAATAATTAAATATCATCTACCAAGCATTTACTTGGAATGGAGCATAATTCTTCTCCTTAGAAGACTAGAATGATTTTACATCTCAGATAAAGTTGTTTTGCTCTAATGACCCTCATTTTATGGTCTTCAACGTTTCTTTTTTTGTTTGATAGCCTTCATCAGTATTGTAATCCGGTGGTGCCTCGACAGCGTTTGTTGTCGTTCCAGGAAATTCCAAAGATATATATTGGTTGTCTGCCATACAAGATATATGCTGTTTAGGAGAGGTTGTGCTTAATTCTTCTTCCTTGACATCATATGAAAACTATCAATGGTGATTATTTAATGAATATATTAGATTTATGGTCACCATCCCTCCTCAATAATGCTCATGTTCCACTTAGTCCTATTCTCCTAGACACACTGCAGGCTGCTAGTGCCCTTGCATGACTCTATATAATTAATCTATATAATTAAAGTAGCCAGTTAATTGCAGTTGTTCACGGATTAACCATTGTATTATCTTATCAAGTATAAAAGGAGAGAGACGCCGTCTAACTTCTTCTCTCTCTTTCTTTGATGCTAAGACCCTACTTTCTCTTTCTAGAATGTCCTTTCTTTTTCTAGAATGTTCCTCTTTCTCTTGGACGGGTTGAAAGCTCCTCTCTCTCTCTCATTCACTCATACTCTCTTAGGCAGGTTGAAGGAAATTATTCTTTTCTTTTTTGATTGATCAAGATTTGATCTTGATCAAGAAATTATTTTCTTTGATAAATCAAGATTTGATCTTGATCAAGAAATTATTCTCTCTCTTGATTTAAAAAATTAATTGAAGAAAAAAAAAGGCGCTAGCACGCCTCATAGAAGGTCATCATTCAATCCTGGAAGAACATCATCCAAAGATCTCCGTGTGGATCATCATGAGAGGTCGAACGCATGGACGACTAGTGGTAAATCGTTTACCGGCTTCAGCAATCTTTATCCCTAATAAAGAACATATGTATGATTTATTATTTAATCATGCATTATTTCTTGTTAACTAATCTGTTTCTTGAGGATCTTGGGCTTTGAGAATTAAATTTGTATTTATTTTATCTTCCGCTGCATGATATATGAATTTGATTCATATAAAATATATAAAATTTCCAACGGCACCGGCCATGGCCGATCACCACTCGGGTTGGAGATGGGCGTCGGAGATGTGAAGAAGAAGACAATGATGCCTCCTTGAAAGAATGTTCAAACCCAAACCATTTAGCCTAAAGCCAACAGTCTGGTTTGGGTTGATCTAATAAGATAAATCAAGTCTAATGGCTGGGTTTAACCCATTGAGGAGCAGCAAAAATTGGTTTTGAATTTAAATCTAAACCATTTGATTCTGCTTATTTGAACTAGTTAGCTTGTGAATAGGTTAAAATAAGTGTACGGATTTAAACTCATTTGTATTTTGATTAACCCGAATCCATAGGTTAACCTATTTGATCTTGATCCATTAGGATGAAGGAAAAGACTTGCTAAATCGCCCTTCAATGCACCGGTCGCGTGGATTGTCTGCCCGCGCATGTCGATGTGCATGCAATGCGCGACAAAGCCCATTGGGCCATCGTACACGCGCCAGCATGCATAAGCAGCCAATCCATGCAGCCGATGCATGCTTGCTATGTAGCAAGACTTTTCCCAGGATTGAATATGAAATCTTAATGGGTTCATTCCCTTGGTTTAAAGTAGATATGGCCCAAGCTCTGAAAATAATTCGTACCTAGAAGGAAAAATCTTGCTGTTGTACCCAATGATTGGTGAGTGCCGCATGCGTGCACGGTGCCAAAGTAGAAAAGAACGATTTTTCTTCTTGCATATATGCGCGTCAATTACTGAGGTCAACGTGCTCTTGTTGCACTGCCTCCGGTATAGCAAAACTTTTCCTAACCTAGAATATTGATGGTTTGGGCTTGAGTCTGGGACCTAAACCAAGTTTGTCTAGGATGGAGCAATTGATGTTATGAACCCAATCGGCCAATTAACTAGGCCGAAGACCATAGGTTTCGATGCATTTAAAAACAAGGAAAACACTTTGTACACCACCTCCGGTGCAGTAAAGCCTACGTGGGCTGCACCGCTCCTTTCTATTGGTCCACATGGATCCCATGTGGCCTGACATAATGGGACAGAATAGTAGGAAGATAATGTTACTTTTAATCATACATCCATTAAAAGTCGTTCAGCCTTTCACCATTGGTGTGAAAACGAAAATGCCCTTTTCCTCCAGCCTACTTCAACCCGCCATCTTATTTGGATTTTGCTGATAAAAAATCGTAAGGTTCTGGCCTGGAAGAAGAGTATCCGAAGGAGTGGCAAAGCTCTGCCAGATGACATCCTTGCGCGCATTCAAGAGAACAAGATTCCCATCGTCGCGGAGACTGGCTAAAGCGACGGAGGAGTTGTGAGTGTTGCTGCTCCAGACCTTAGCTCCCTTCGAAGAGTCGAAGAGAACGAGACCTCCGGCCTCATTGAGTTGAAGAAACGAATTATATCCGACAAAAACATGACCGCCGGCAACCTATACAGGTGCCTGCTCGGAGGACGGGATCGATCTCGAGTTGAAGCGAATGCCGACTTCATACTGGTTAGGTTCGTCAGGGCGGCTAAGGAACTCCAATGCAAAGTTTCCATCGGTTCAAAACCTTAAGACAAAGCATCAGTTTCAAACCCACGACACTCTAGTTGGAAACCCACGATACCCTAGTTCATAACCCACGACACCCTAGTTCAAAACCTTAAGAAAGCATCAGTTTAAACCCACGACACCCTAGTTCATAACCACGACATCCTAGTTCAAAACCTTAAGACAAAGCATCAGTTCAAACCCACGACACCCTAGTTGGAAACCCACGACACCCTAGTTCATAACCCACGACATCCTAGTTCAAAACCTTAAGACAAATCATCATTTCAAACCCACGACACCCTAGTTCATAACCCACGACACCCTAGTTCATAACCCACGACACCCTAGTTCAAAACCTTAAGAAAAGCATCAGTTCAAACCCACGACACCCTAGTTGGAAACCCACGACACACCTAGTTCATAACCCACGACACCCTAGTTCAAAACCTTAAGACAAAGCATCAGTTTAAACCCACGACACCCTAGTTGGAAACCCACGACACCCTAGTTCATAACCCACGACACCCTAGTTCAAAACCTTAAGACAAAGCATCAGTTCAAACCCACGACACCCTAGTTCATAACCCACGATCCCTAGTTCAAAACCTTAAGATAAAGCATCAGTTCAAACCCACGGCACACTAATTCATAACCCATGACACCCTAGTTCAAAACTTTGAAGGAAGAGCTTCTTGTCCTCAAGGGACAGAGAAACCATGGATGATTCCATCGAGTTCGCCGATCAGGCCATGGTCTTCGAGTTCAGGTAGCTTTCCGTCCTTAAGCAATTCTGCCTCACTAACCAGCTCCTTGGTCATGCCCGATACCTCCTTGTCCCATGGAGGAGGATCCCAGCGGCTGACTCTGCTCCAAGGCTCCGCCTCCAACTCCCGTCTCGGCCGTCTAGGAACCGACTCCAGGCTTCGTCTCCCGGCCGCCTCCGGTCGCTCCCAGACTCCCGGCTCTGTCCCGGTCTTGTGCTTCGATGCCTGTCTGCTACCGGCTTTAGACTTCTTGCTCTCGGCCTTGCTCCTAGCTTCCATCTGCCTTCGGCACTGGTTCCCGACCTCGTCTCCTGACAGCCATCCCCAGTTCCGCCATGGAAGCTCCCGACTAAAAATAAAAATAACATTTAAAGTAAAATAAAAATAAAAATAACATGAAAGTGTTACTCGCTTGATGAACGTGGTGGTGGAAGCACTGCTGTCCCTCCACCCATATAACAACGGAAATTTCTGTTTACTGCACGTGTTGTCTTGAACAGAGCGGCATCACAGTTGCAGTCTTTCCGGCACGCTTCACTGCAATTAACCACAGACATTGGTGCACCATAGGAATCTCTCTGCCATTTTATTCTCCAGAGCAGACATGTTGTCGTGTTATCATTGCCGGAGTCGCAAGCAGCGACCGTGAAGTTCCTTCTGCATCCGTTGTAAGTATTATTAGGATAACGATAATCAAAACCAGGCAAACATAATCATACCGGTGTTGTTCCATTTATGGAATTGCAGTAACTGTTCACGCCTCAGATTCCCTTGATCTGGCAGTTATCTGACAAACTTGGGAATTCAGCTAAAACGATTCGTTGTTTGACTCGAAATCGTGGGAATATAACCGGAAGACCCCATCCCACGCCAAGCGTTGCACGATAAACTGCCGTTGTCTTGCTGGAGGAACACGTCGTCAGATTGTATATTAATGTGAGATCGTCACTGGCCTGGTACAGAC